>APFE030149462.1:115301-123079 GCA_000404065.3 Pinus taeda | reverse complement strand
TTTATATTTTTAATAAAAGTCATAATATATAGAAAAAAATTAAACTAGTGAAACAATTAACAGATCCGTAAACTTCAAAATGTAATGAACATTGATAAACAAGATTAATAAAAATCCATAAAATGAAATAATGCATGTATCAATAAACTGTGCATATGAAAATATATGCAAATTACAAATTTTACATGAACATCCATAAATTGTCCATGTATGAAAATATACAAATTCTGTGTCACCTGTGAATGTTCCCTACGAAATGGGCCTAAATATATACAAACTATCCACTCTAAGTACCACCAAAAGTCCTACATGAATTCAGTTTAAAGGAATCATAGATAATCTTATATTTGAATATAACACATTCAAATTCAAACTAATTATATAGTTATTTGTACAAAAGAAATAATATGGAAATAAATGATTTTGAACCACATTTAATTACATATATGAATCTATTAACATCACTCAATTCTAAATGCAACTCATCTATGATGGGGGTTTGATGAATCTTTGTTGGTGCTCCCTTGCTTGTGGCTCAAATATTGGGGTCTGCATTGATGGGTCCACCTTGAAAATGCCTCTGTACCCAACATCCGACTCATGTGTCTACATAACTATGACATCAACATCACTCTACACATGGGTCTGTCTACATAATGGAAAGAAAAATTTATCATTAGACTATGAATTAATTATCATACATGCACTTAAAAAAAAAAAAATGAAATATTAGGAATAAAATTTTTTACCTCAACTTTTTTTCGACATGGCTATACATAGTGACTCAACTCCATATGGGTGTTATGAGTTGGAGGTGGAGGTGGAGGAGAATCCAAAGAAACATGCACTGCTGCAGGTTGGTCTTGTTCGTAAGTTCCCCCTCAGATGACCTCATAAAATCATCCATATATTTGGGTTGTGTCTACATGTTATCATGAACTTATTTATATAAATTCAATCTAATATAAACTAAATCAATATAAATAATTATGTATAATTTGATGATAAGAGTAAAAGGTTTCGTATATATTTACCTAGTTTGTGTTGTATGGTCCATGCACCCTCCAGTTGTCATGAATGACATCATGCCACATGCATTCATATGACAAAACTTGGTAAAAGAGGGGACTCACAAGATATGAATCATAATATAATGGAACTACAGGGTCATGAGGAAATGGTGGTGTCCTACTCATCTCTCCATGAAATGTGACATGCGCACGATAAAATTCCATCCGTATGTTATAAATAATGGTATTCTTGGTCTCATTGTTAACTTTTGATGGCACCTCTAGCTCTGTTGGAAATACCATGCTCTAAGACAATAGTGGAAATAATCACAGAGGTGGTGATACGTGCACAGGGTCCCTACGAGGCTTGTTTCCATCATGGGTATGTACTAAGCCAGATCCATAAAACTCAGATCTTGTGTCGTAATTTTGCCTCATATGTAGCACGAACATTTCATATATATGCTTTTCAAAGTAAAGGAGCACCTAACCATGGAGGGGGCATTGGCCCCAAGCTCCAATTAATTGATCATATATGAAATGGGCTACATTAACATTATTAAAATATCAAAGTGGATTTAGACCTCAATGTCTAGCAAGGTGCTCCATAGGGATGTCGAACAACTCCCCAAAAACACCAATGTTCTTCATTCCCTCTTTCACAACCTCCCAAGTGTGTGGGCCTCTAACCTCCTACCTTCTAATCCTATTTATGAAATGTAGGAGCAAACTATGTGGGCCCGCCCTTCATTATGTCTTTATCAACCTATGGATGTTAGCCAACCTCAAAGAAAAAATGTCTAGTAGATGAACTAGTAGAGATTTTAACTATTTCTCGTGTGATCCATGTATGTTGGGTCATAACATCCTCTAGTGTGATACTAATTTTAGCATTATCCCATGGAGGGATTGACATTGCACTGTGATCCCCAACTTCATCTTGTTCAGGGTCTACAAATCATAACATAATTTCATATATATAATATAATATTATATATAACCAACTAGAAACATAATAAATATACACTAAATTCTAGCACATCACTAAAAGATGATTTAAATATTAAATACAATTTCAATACATAAACATGTAAAGCTTAAAGAGGATTTAAAAATGCTCCTATAGCATGTGAATATGGTCCATTGTCTATAAGATGATCATCAACAGAGACAAAATATGTGCCTCTGACACTTTGACTAGTCTCAAAGCTATGATCTATGATTGGAACATGGACTTTGGTTGGGCTACATGATCTATCACGAGCCTGATCATGTATAGAACATCCCCCCACAATCTAAAAGCCTATTGTTGGGGGCTTATAAGAGATGTCTCTACATATTACATATAATACATATCTAATACATATAAATTAATCCAAAAAAATGTTAACTAAGCTATTACGTATAATACAAAATTGTTACATAAGATACATATAAACTAATCCAACAAAAAAAGTTGAATTAGAAAGAATGTTAATAGGAAAACAATTTCTAAACTCAATTAGAATAATCTAGCCTGAATTCCTAAACTTTAAATTACATTTTGTGATCATTTATACACCAAAGTATTTAGTTCCATATAAACACAATCAAAACAAGTTATCAAATCTACGATAAGGACATGCCTCTTTTATAATAATCACTAATTAATAATTATTATGATTGTTATTATCAAAAGAATAATAAATTATTATTATTTTTTTTCCATTACCATTATTACCTTATTCAAAATGATAAAATTCCTGGGGATAATTATTATAGAAGAATCAAAATATTAAAATCCGAAGTCTCATATCATATCATTTGTACCATATTAGGAAGTAAATTTAAACATATCATTTCCAAGATTAAATTAAATGACGATATATGCAGAGAAATTAGCATGATTTTTCAAACAAAATCATCGCGCATTTGAAGAGGAAAACACTTGAAAATAGCGAAAAATTTATGGGATAATATTCAGAGGTAGGATAACTTTCTATAATCACCCAAATATTATAGTATAAAAATATTTAAGTTTTTAAATCACAACAATTTCACTAAAAATTTTACAATTTGCATTTTAAGAATTGGTATTATTCAGAAAAGTTTTTAACTTTTATGATAAATTTCCATCTTTGATTTATTTATTATTCTACTTAAAATCTAATATATTAAAATCAAATTATTGAGATAAAGCTAGTTATTTGCCCCTAGTTATTTGGGTGATTTAAAAATAAAAATGTTTCAAAAAGAGTGCATATTATCGTTAAAAAAATATATATATGTTCATATTAATGGATTGGGATGTGGATACCATGGAAAATATAATAGATGAAAAATAGTTGAAATAAAGAAAATGACATAGTTAGGATAAGATATTTTATATTCAAAAAATATAAAAATTAAGGTTGGACACTCACTGAATTAGAGGAAATGAAGAAGGTTTAAGCTTATTTAAATGGCTACTTCATTTACTATCCTATAAATTTTGTCGTCATTTTCATGTTGAAGTTTTCTTTATATGTTAATCTATTGAAGATCACCTAATGGGCTGTAATTGCATCTTGAGGCTTAGGAATGGATAGTTTGACCAAGGCTTTCCTTAACCATTGTTTGATGTATTATCACAATGGTGAAATTATTAACTCATCATTTATATTGATTTTGAATAGATCATTTTCAATTTTTTTTAAGGTTGAATGACTGAATATTGGTTAAACGTTTGAGCTAAACATGACGATTAAATTTCAAAATTTTACTCTTTTATTGAATTGAATCCCTTAAAATTCATATAAGAAATTTGAATTTTAATTTGAAGTAAAAATACGAGTTGGGGAAAATTATGTTGTTGTCCTAATAATATTTTTTGCAAACAAATTTAGTGTCGTATAAGCTGCCTAATGGGTTCTAATTGGATCTTGAGGCTTAGGAATGGATAGTTTGACCAAGGCTTTCCTTAACCATTGTTTGATGTATTATCACAATGGTGAAATTATTAACTCATCATTTATATTGATTTTGAATAGATCATTTTCAATTTTTTTTAAGGTTGAATGAATGAATATTGGTGAAAAGTTTGAGCTAAACATGACGATTAAATTTCAAAATTTTACTCTTTTATTGAATTGAATCCCTTAAAATTCATATAAGAAATTTGAATTTTAATTTGAAGTAAAAATATGAGTTGGGGAAAATTATGTTGTTGTCCTAATGATATTTTTTGCAAACAAATTTAGTGTCGTATAAGCTACCAATTTTCCATTAAATGAAATGTTTCTTCTTGCAACTTTTTACAAATCTTAAGAGGTATGTGTGTGCTGGCATGGAATAACTTAGTCCAAAATGTGTAATTAATTTATATAAATATATATATATATTATATTATATATATATATATATATATATATATATATATATATATAAATATAGATATATATTATATATATATAAGTATATATATATATATATATATATATAATATATATATATATATATATATATAATATATATATATATATATATATATATATATATATATATATATATATATTATATATATATATATATATATATGAGCATGATATACATATAGCAAAAAAATTTTTATCATATTTACAATTTTTTTTTTATTTATGAAAAATTATATTTTTTATCATTTTTTTGAAGTTGGCGAAATAATATTCAATTTCATTTTGAAGACACATGTGCATGTAATTTTTTTTTAAATTATATAAATAAATTGAAAAAAAGAGTTCCCTTTTGAAGAGAAGTAATAAATGAAGATAGTTTTATTTTTTAAAATTTTTTCATTGTGTATAATTTATGTTACTAATTTTTTATTCAGCCTCTTTGAAACTGTCGAAAACAATTTCAAGCATTATGTTTAAAAGAAATTAAATGAAAATTATCATATTAATTCGAAAATATAAAACTCATATTTGATTGGATAGTGAATTCCTTCGTGAATCCAACATGATCAACTCTACCACTTTAGGACAATCTTTTCCCTAAGTTCATTAGCATAGAAAATTATTCTCGTAGACAAATGTGCAAAAGGTGTGCTAAAATTGTGGTTTTTAGGACCTCAGAAGCTCAACTGAAGACTTAAAATGATTGATCAAGTGCTTTAACTATCAATTCGAATAGCTCAATTGAGAGTTTAAGTAACCTTTGACGGAGACATTTATGTGGTTAACTAGAGGCTTGATCATGCCTTTATAAAAGTAAAGTTTTCCAAACATAAAGGAGGTTTTAGTATTAAGAATAGAATACTTATGTGAACCCCATATATATAGAATCAAGAAAAACATAAAATTTAATCAATTAATAATCTAAGAAATTTGACATGATATTATTTTACTTAAAATGGAAATTTCACTACATCTAGGTTATAAACAACATTAGCTTTCTTTTTAATGTTATTAATAAATGCCCATGTGTGAGTTTGTATAAATCGTGGATCAATTACACACATGCTTCATATTGAATTATAAAAAGTGAAACAAATATAGCATATATATATATATAATGTTATGACTAAGCTCTTATATACAACCTCAAAAGAAATAAAATCAAATAAAACTTATATGTAGTTTACATATTCACATCTTTTAAAATTGAATAAATGTTATTTCAATCATAAGGAATTGATTGAAATACTTAAAAATGTTGGTCATGAAGTGGTATATGGGTGGGTAACAAAAATTTCCATGTATAGATTTTTTTATTATAATATGGATGACTTTAGAATTCAAATTTATTTTAGAAAATGAATTGTAATAACATACTTGTTGATTTCACTAAAAGACACTTTATACAAGCCAATATGAAGAATATTTGTAATTCTTTCCATGCTCAATATTAAATTGATACATGATATATTTTAGTTCATTTTAAGTATCAAAGTGACTTTCATCATGGTAAGATTGTATTTATATCATGTTATGAATAAGGTCTTGTAGATGACCCAAAAAGAAATAAAATTAAATAAAAATTATTTGTTGTTTATAGGATATGTTTTAAAATTGAATAATATTTATTTCAATCCTATTTATTTATTTTATTCAAACCTTGAGAAAAAGAATTGATTGAAATATGCTTCAAAGAGTTGTCCTCGCAATGGTATATGGGTGGGTCACAAAATTTCCCATATATAGAAATTTTAAATTATAATATGGATGAATTTAGAATTCAAATAATTTATTTTTAAAATAGTTTTAAAAACATACATGTTGATTGCACTAAAAGGCACTTTCTACACCAATATGAAGCATATTTGTAATTATTTTGATGTTTAATATTAAATTAATAGATGATATATTTTAATTCATTTTAAATATTAAAGTGACTTGAATCATTGTAAGATTGTACTTATGTCATGTTCTGACTATATCTTGTAGATCACCTCAAAATAAAGAAAATTGAATAAAACTTATTTCAACTTCATTTTTGTTTTTCAATTTAACCTTGAGATATCCAAATAAATTTAGGAAAGTTCATATTTATTTATATATATAATTACATAAACATATATCACTAATTGTTTTTTGGTACATCAAATTCTAATACATATGACAAAAATATCATGTTATGACTAAGCTCTTGTAGATGACCTCAAAAGAAATAAAATTGAATAAAACACATATGTTGTTTACCAGTCATTTTTTATAATTCAATTTAAAACTTATTTCAATCCTATTTTTATTTTTTAATTCAACCATCATATATTTTAGTTTATTGTTAAGTATCAAGGTGAGTTGAATAATAATTAACATTGTAATTATTTTCTTAGTCTATGAAACTAGAAATGATTTTTTTTATATTTTTTAATAAAAGTTATACTATATAGAAAAAAAACTAAACTAGCGAAATAATTAACAGATCCATAAACTTTAAAATATAATGAACATCGATAAACAAGATTAATAAAAATCCATAGAATGAAATAATGTATATATCTATAAACTATCCATATGAAAATATAGGCAAATTACAAATTTTACATGAACATCCATAAATTGTCCATGTATGAAAATATACAAAGTTTGTATCACATGTGAATGTGCCCTATGAAATGGGCCTAAATATATACAAACTATCCACTCTAACTACCACCAAAAGTCCTATGTGAATTTGATTGAGTAAAGTAATTGTCGATAATCTGATATTTGAATATAACACATTCAAATTCAGACTAATTATATCATTATTTGTACAAAAGAAATAATATGGAAATAAATGATTTTAAACCACATTTAATTACATATATGAAACTATCAACATCACTCAATTCTAAACGCAAGTCATATAGGATGGGGGTTTGATGAATCTTTATTGGTGCTCCCTTGCTTGTGGCTCAAATATTGGGGTCTGCATTGATGGACCCACCTTGAAAATGCCTCTATACCCAACATCAGTCTCATGTGTCCACATATCTATGACATCAGCATCACTTTGCACATCTACATAATGGAAAGGAAAATTTATAATTAGCCTACGAATTAATTAGCATACATGCAACTTAAAAAAATTAAATTTTGAAATATTAGAAATAAAAAATTTTACCTCAACTTTTTGTCGACGTTGCTATACATAGTGACTCAACTCCATATGGGTGTTATGAGTTGGAGGTGGAGGTGGAGGAGAATCCATGGAAACATGCACTGGTGGAGGTTGGTGTTGTTCGTATGTTCCCCCTCAGATGACCTCATAAAATCATCCATGTATTTGGGTTTTGTCTACATGTTATCATGAAATTGTTTTATTTGAATTCAATCTAATACAAAC
>APFE030149462.1:20301-110301 GCA_000404065.3 Pinus taeda | reverse complement strand
GAGCTTACTTGTCTTGTGCTCCGAATGAGGTCAATTTCTTTCCTTTATATAGTGTATTTTGGGTCCCAATTAGACTAGGTTGGTTTCCTTGAGGCCAACTTGGTGGAGGAGGTCTAAATGATTCATTCTTCATGAAAATAATTTTTATTACCTGATAGAAAAAGCCTACGAGGGGTCTATTACATGACGACATGGACTAGGGCTCTTGACATAAACCTTATAAGTCTTTAATGGAGGCTTTGACATAGAAATAAAAAATAAAGCATGAAATCGATGCTAATAAATGATTTTTCATTTATAATAAAATTTATTTTCCTTTATTTTGATAAATATATTAGATATTAACTCAAATACAATTATGAACACTGACACTAGTTAAATTCTTCAACGCTCTGTCTTAATTAGGGAGCTATCCATAATTTCATATATACGTAGGTACATGGAAGATCTCAAAATGATGTTCTCTATGAAGGGTCACAACACACATAGTGCTACAAATTAGACAGTAGACCAAGGTATCTAATATGGTGGGAATAGGGTGTGTTCCAATCTCTAGCCACCCTAGATACAATAGAGTTTAGCTCTAACACCAACCTAGGGATCTAGGTATGTATCCAAGGTCAGAGCTCCAAGACCAATGCCACCCTCCCTACTTTGGGATCTACACATCATCACATGTTAGCCGGATGTCCTCCCAAGCATCCTGTCACCCCGAAAAGCTTCAATTCTCCCTATAAACTAAATTATATATGTCCACAAGTTTCTATATGTTTGAAAATATTAAATCCTTTTATTGATAGATAAACTTATATAGTCAAAATCCCAATCAATAATGAACTTTTAAATATATATACAAGTTTAAAAAAGCCTTTGCTATCTTCAAATATACTTATATTTCTTAGGTCATCATCATATCAAATACATCCAGTTAGAAGATTTACTTCTTCATGTTTTCCAGCAACACTAAACTCAACCTCAATAATTCTTCCAAAAAACAACTTTATAAATCATGAATAACCATCATTTTTGCTCCAGTCATTCTTTGATTTCAAACACCCTCATGTCCTTTTCAATAATTTGTTCATTTCTCTTTAATCTCCCTCTCAAATAGGGAGATATACACTCCCCTTTATCTAATCAACTATATTATTCTTCCATTCACATAGGCTATTCCTTTTTGTATCAACAATTCATCCAAGAATTTTGACCTTCCAAAAATTCACTATTCCTTCATATGGAAACAACATGATCTATCAAAATTTTAATGTCATCGAGGTTCTCACAACCCCCTCTTTCTATCATGCTCAACACCATTATCAAATTATGAGGTAACCATTTTCATCATCATGAAGACTTCGTACCTACAAAATTTCAACAATAGGTACAACCAAACACAAATATATGTGTACAAGAACATGAAGTTAAATTTATCAATATAGGGTTACCATGTCATTATAATAGGACTATAATAAATAATATTTTAGACATTCAAGAACTAAAACTCATTAGGTTTTATAATCAATTAAGTTTCTCATCCATTAGATTTATTGCAATAACATTTACTAGGGTTTCATCACAAAACCTAGATCAAAACTAAATCATGACAATAGTAAAAAAAATTGTACTTCTAGGGTTTCATTATCATGCCTTAGAATATAAATCTCTACTAGGTTTTTGTTACAAACACTAGATTTCATTAATAATAACTAAATCATGAATATCAACAATTTAATTTCTATGGTTCTCTTATTATTTGCTAAAAACTTATACTAGTCTCATACGAGGGCTTTATTGTAAACCCTAGATACAAACATCAAATTCAAAAATTAGATATACAACAAATTTTGACGAAGCTAGTGTTTCAATTATACAGAGGCACATGCACCCAAAGATCTATTTCTATGGTTTTATATTAACTATTACAACGGTTTTGTCATGAACATATATTTACCAAACACTAAAGAAAACTAGGGTCTTTAGACATTAACAACAAACCCTAAAAGCCTAGGGTTTTACCATAACATTAGCAAAACCTTAAACATCAATAGAGTAGCATTTCAATAAGAGATCTAAAATTTATCAATAAAACCTAAGAATATTATGTTTCATCGTTAGTATACCATAAGCATCCACATGTTGTAAACCTTTGAGAACTACTAAGAGGGGGGATGAATCAGTGGTGTGACCTGAATACAATTTTTTACCAATTTTAAACTTCGATTATTAAATCATTCATATAACCAACAACTAATAAAAAATCATAACATGTGCACCATATGATAATAAAATAAAAACCATAAGAAACAACATAAACAATGAATAATGTAAAAAATGACATCATCGAACATGAGACACAATATTTATGGTGGAAACCCTTTGGGAGAACAACCACCATTGTTGCTGATATTCTACTCTGAAACTCTATTATGTCAAGCAATATGTCTTTTGCATAGTTAGCTCACTCCCATCATTTTAGAGACTCTACCTTGTATACAATAGGTCAACACCAATCAGCTAGGAGAATCGATTATACTGATTAGCTCAGAAGACTATGTTCTCACACAGATTTATAGATTACCATCTGCTGAAGGCCACCATGATCAATGATCCTCACCCAACTCCAATTGGATTATCCAACTATGATTAGATGGAGAAACTATTCATTTCATTGAAGCTTTGATATCACTTCTCCACTCTCACGAAGTCACTTCTCCACACTATGTATACGTCATTTCATCTATTTTCAAACTGAATCCAATACTCTTTGCTCAACCAGATTTAGTTGTGCAATACATTCCCCAGTATTAATACACCATCAACAAATCAATTAAACACCACAAATACATCCTCTCAGCACTAGAAAAATAGTGGCACAAATTCAACCATCAATAATACAATCAATCAATAACATAAAATCTATTCCATATCCTCCAAATAAACTCTGCTACAGTAGACATGAATATTATCTGAAAACTAATTCTCTGCTTTAGAACTATTCTACAAAACTACCATCTACACTCATACACTAAAGTTTCTACACTCTCAACTGATTCTTCAACATTAATTGTCTATGCAACCTTCACTCATTCACTCTCACACTGAACCCACTAATACTCAAGCCCAAAATGGTGTATATAAAATGTGTTTCCTGAAATTCATCTTAGAGATGGGATCAAAGGTGAAAAAAGCTAATGAAATAAATCCATCATCATCGATAATTATGAACTTAAGGTGTTCACACTCACTAGAGGAATCTTTCAACATATTTCAACCTTTTTCAATTAGTATAGAACCTTCTAGAAATTTCCAAGTCGAATTAATCCAAAAGTGTGCAAGGAATGGAGAGAAAATTTTGTTTTAGTCCACTGTTGTAAGCACAAAACTAGGTGATATCAACTCATTGTATGCATATAAATTCTTGCTAGAGACTCGAGCCTATTAGTCACATGGACAAGCCTACATGGGAGCGAGTATGGAAGAGCATAAGAAAAAACAATAATACCTCAGCTCAAAACCTATGACACCTATTGGATCATATTCTCCAACATCTAAACTCACCTACAAACCTCTTCCAAATCCTTTAATACCTTTGCAAATGGATTAAACTTGTCTCCTAAGTGCCACTACCAAATTGATCTAAAGGGCCAAGAAACAAGGTTGGCTAGAGTGTTAATAAGTTTTGCAGTCTCCTTGTCACCTACACATGTTGCAACACATCTAAACACACATTGTAGCACCTATGAAACATTCCCATCATATGATCAAACTAATACAAAAAGTCATAAGCATCCTACCAAGCTCATCAACATGAGGCACATCTCCATCACATGTAGCAGAATCTCCAAGTCCCCCAAATCTTGTAGAAGCATATCCAATACCTGTAACAACAACTCCATCTATAATAGCACTAAAATGAATCTAATCATGTCAAAACATGCTAACACTCATCAAAGGTTGACATCAAGGACTTGCATCAATGCCTACATATCCAACGCAATTGGATGCAACCAATCAAACATATGCATGACAAAAAACCTGCAAGACATGCTACAAGCTTGAAATCAATGCTAACACACACAAGTTGCATCTACACAAGCCTTAATGCCAACAATATCCCTCTTTGGCATTAATTACAACCTCACAGAACCTCCAAATCAAACTCCTCTTTTATCACTCCCCCTTTGACATCAATGGAAAAGGGTCAACCCCATATGATGAGGAAACAAGAAAATAGGTAGAAGTATTGAAGCATGTGACCTCCTCATGACTGATAAAAGATTTATATCAATAGTCATCCGTGCTTCCATATCATCAGCATATGAACCAAACAACTTTTGGAGAAACATGTCACCATATATACATGCCTTGAAATTAGTAGCAACAAGCATCATATATTCTAATCAACCTCTAGAAACATCAGGAAAATGCCAACATGAGGGAACCATACAAGCATCATATGCAACATCATACAACAACATGCACATAATATGCACCTCAAGGCATCAACAAACATCTCCATAGCAACTACATAACAACAACCACCAAACATCTCTGAACATAACATGAGGCCAAGAATCACAACTTTCATATCATAGAATGAGGCACGACATGAATACCTCCAAGCGGAACATGATGCCAACAATGAATGGCTGAAAGAAATAAGATTAAATAGATCCCCCCCTAAACATGTGCCATCTCCAATATCAATCCATGTTGGAGTGAGGTGCTTTCGCCGTAAATAATGTTTTCTTTTGAAAAATAGAGGCACCATATGGATGAAGACTCCACATGACCATGATTGAATGGAATATAACGATACATACATGGTTGTAGTAGAATTATAAAGCCTCATACATGATTAATATCTAACCTCCTAACTCATCACTAAATGACCCAATGATGCATACATACAAATACATGGCTTCATGGGCATTTTTACATGGATATCACAATGTAGTAAATAGCTACTAAGATCATCTCGTATGGACCAATGATGCAAATAGATGACATATCATAGTTGATAGAAAATCATTAGCCCATATATGTGGCTTCCAAAATACTCCATAAACTTTCCTATCACCATGACAACTTGATCTACTATTGGCTGGACCCACTATCAACATAAAAGGATGAACCAATAATAAACACATGGTTGTTGTAAACTGAATATAACATCATATACATGGCTAATCCATGTCTCAAGTCATGGTATGCATGTCATTGGCACATTTTTCTCATGCTAGTATAGTTGAAGGAAGATCAATGAATGTTGTAACATGGCTAATATACATTTTGTTTCCACTCATACACAATAAATACATCAGCAACAAAAATAATGTGTGAACAAAATAAACTTAAAGAACAAGCCTTGAAAAACAGAGCTCCCCCTAAAAAAAATATACCTCATGAGCATTTTTATCCTGTGAACTTGAATATGCATGGCTGAGCCGGATCAAAAAGTCATTACTATTGGTACTCCTCAAGATTCCAATTCTCCCTTTGAGACCGTGTTAGTCTCATACATTTTGTTTGAGTAACAAGATCTAGCATGCAATAATGAACTTCAGTAGGGGTTGATATCTCCTACTCTGAATCTGATGAGGAAGAGTACTCCCTTGGTATTTTATTAATCTTCACTCTTCCCTTCAACATGTAAACACTATCTGTTGTCTTGATTCCTTTGGAAATCACTCCCTTTGATCCTTCTTTCTAGATGATTCAACCTTTGGAGTTGAAAATCACATCCATTCCTCCATCAACCATTTGGCTCACACTCAAAATAGTATGCCTTAGACCTTCAATGAGCCAAACATCATCTGTATTTTTCCTCTTCTCACCAATATTGGCTTTACTTCTTCCCAATACTCTTGTTGTTTCATTTCCTTTAAACTCAACACAAATAAACTTGGTTCTATTGAGAAAATAAAATTTTATCATATCTCTTCAAATATGGCGTGAGCATCCACTATTAATATCCCACATGTCATCCTCATTACATGAATAAAGTGCAATAGCACATCTTCCTAGTTGTTTCTCCTTATTACATGTGTTCCTTAGTTGATTCCTTGGTTGTGAATTCTCTTTTATTTGTTTCTTTAAGGCCGAAAGCCTCAAGGATATAGGCATCTGTGAATCCTTGGTCATGCACCCAAATTATGACACACATAACACTCTATATGACCATGGTAGGTAGCCAAAGACCTAATATTTTGTTGGTCATACTATACCTCCATCTTCTCACTCTAGATCTACAATCATTAGCTTTGTGCCAAAAAATGTTACAAGAAAAAAATGACCATTGAAAGAAATTGTATACTTGAATGTAGGTCCTCTCTTTATCTTATCATCTTGTTGCACGGAAGTATGTATTCTTCTAATAAAATCGATTGCCACATGACCAAAATTGTGACAATTGAAGCACTTGATCTCCTCCATCAAGGGGGGAAAGTATTTTTTATTTGTCCCATAAAATTTACCACCATTAATCCTAGGAGAGAATGATCTCCTTGGTTCTCTTATTTCCTGTTGTTAGGTGATCGATTGTCTTTCTCCTTTCTTAATGCTATTTCTAGACAGATTTTTTTTAGCATCCCTCTTTGGTTCTCCCTTTTATTCTTTCCTACATGCAAACTTGTCTCACACTTTTGAAGATTTCTACTGTATTTTCTTAATTCTATGGTTCTCTTTACATTCTCTAATTGTTGGTATTTTTCTTCTATTTTCTTCCTTAATTTGTCAAGTACACCGTCGAGTGCTTCAGCACAATATTTCCTATATTTTTTCTTGGTGCAATTAACATATTTTATTTTTTTCTATTATGCCAATTGTGTCACGAATCTAATGATCTCTTCCTTAATACTTCTCTCATTTCCATCACAAACCTCCAAATTCTTCTTAAGCTCTTTGCATAAATCTGCTAGTCTACCAATCTCACTAGAAAATTCTTCAATAACAACCATGTAATATTCATATTCATCCTTAAGGATCATATAATTATGATCATAATTTTCTTCACTAGCCATATCTGAATTATTATCATCACTACTATTAAAAATACAGCTCAAAAGTAAATCAATTTGGAGTAAACCTTCAAAGTTATTACCCTCTCGTACAACTGGTTCAACCAGAGATTTATTCTTCTTGGATCTCTTCTTCTTCTTCTTCTTTTTGTTATTCTCAAGATCTTCATCATTGTTGTTGAAACTTGCTCCAAATAACATATGCAATTTGTCCCAAACCTCCTTGGCATATTTCAAATCCCCAACTTTCTCTAAATCTGCATTATGGATATTTTCGAAAATAATTTGGCTTGCTTGACCATTTTGCTTCATTACTTTAGGTGAAGGTGAATTGACATAATATCTTTCACATATCAGTCTCCACCAGTTATATCCACAAGAAAATAATTTATACTTCACACTTTCATGCCATACCATGAAATTTGTAGCAATAAGAATAGGTATTCCTTGAGACTTCATTCTAAAAATAAATTGATTCTTTTTCCAACAAACCCTAGATCTCCTCGCCACCGATCAAGCTACAACCAACAGCCCTACTCTGATACAAATTGTTGGAAATATTTGAGCACTAGTAAGAGGAGGGGGGTGATTCGGTAGTGTAACTTGTATACATTTTTTATCAATTTAAAACTTCACTTACTGAATCACGCATATAACCAATAGCTAATAATAAATCAAAACAAGTGCACCATATGAGAAGAAACCAAAAACCATAGGCAACAACATAAACAGTAAAAAATGCACACAATCACATCATCACACATGAGACACAAGATTTATGGTGGAAACCCTTTCTCCAGAAAAAGTACCCTTGTTGTTTTTTCTCTCCTCTAAATCTCTATTATGTGAAGCAATATGTATTTTACATAGTTAGCCTACTCCCATCATCCTAAAGACTTGACCTCATATAAAATAGGTGAACAACAATTAATCGGGAGACTGAATTCTACTAATCATCTCAGAATAGTCTATTTTCACACAGATCTACTCGCTACCATCCATTGAAGGACAAAACTATCAATGATCCTTGCCCAACTCTAATTAGAATATCTAACTCTGATTAAATGGAGAAACTATTCCTTTCACTGAAGCTTCGATATCACTACTCCACTCTCATTAAGTCATCACTCTTCTACACTATGCAGACCTCTTTTCATCTATTTTCAAACTGGATACAAGACATTTTCTTAATAACATTCAATTTTGCAATGCATTTTCCAACAACAAGACACCATTAACAAATCAATGAAACACCACAAATACATGCTCTCCACACTAGAAAAATAGTGGAACAAATGCAACCATCAATAATACAATCAACCAACAACATAAACTTTACTCCATATCCTCCAAATCAAATATTCTATAGTAGCCATGAATGTGATATAACAATGAATGCTATGCTTCAAAATCCTTCTACAAAACTACCATCTACACTCATACACTAAATTTTTTTCTCTCTCAATTGATTCTGAAGCATTCTTTCTCTATGAACCCTTGACCCATTCATTCTAACATTGAACCAACCAATACTGAGCTCTAGAATGCTGCATATAAAATGTGTTGGTGAAAATTCACCATCGAGATTGGATCAAAGTTCCACAAAGTTGATGAAATCAAGCCATCATCATAACTACTTGTGCACATAAGGTGTTCACACCCACTGGAGGACTCTTTCAGCCCATTTCAACCCTTTTCAATTAGTATAGAAGCTTATAGGAATTTCGAAGTTGAATTAATCTGGAATTGCATGAATAATGTATAGAAAATTTTGTTTTAGGTCATTGTCATAGGAATAACGCTAGATGATCTCGACTAGTTGCATGCATAGGCCTTCTTCCAAGTGACTAGAGCCTCTAAGTCACATTGAGAAACCTCCATGGGAGTGACTATGGAAAATCATAATGAAAAACAACAAATACTCTACTAAGAAACTATGCCACCTATTGCATCACCTTCTCCACCATCTAAACTCACCTCAAAACCTATTCCAAGTCCTTTGACACATTTGTAAATCGATCAAACTTTTCTCCTATGTGCCAATACCAAATTGACCTAAAGGGCCAAAAAACAAGGTTGGAAAGAGTGCCAACATGTCTTCCACTCTCCTTGTCACCTGTACATGATGCAACACATATGAACACACTTTGTAACACCTCTACAAGATTTCCGTCATATCTTCACACTGCTACAATAAGTCATAAGCATCCTACCAATCTCATCAACATGAAGCACATCTCCATCCCATGTAGTAGCATCTCTATAGCCTTTGAATCTTGTAGAAGCATCTCCAAGTCTAATAGCAACAACTCCATCTATAGAAATAGTAACAATGACTCTAATCATGTCAACAAAATGTAACACTCATCAAAGGTTGGCTTCAAGAATTTACATTATTGCCAACATATCCAACTGAACTAGCTACAACTAATAAAAAATATACATAAAAGAACACCTGCAAGACATGCTACAAGGTTGATATCAATGGCAACACACACAAGTTGCAACTACACAAGACATAATTACAACATTAAATTCTAGGGTTTTATAGTGAACCCTAAGGTTAGGGTTTTATCAAAGAAAAATAAAAAGAGATAGAATGATAATGGTATATTCAATCTAAATATTAATCACCCTAATACGAATATTTCTGATTCAAAACCCTATACATAAGAGAGTTAGTAATATAAATAAAATGAGAAAGAGAATGATCATACTTTTTGTATGAAGAAAATATTGCAACAAATCGTGTATTCTAAGACATACCTTGAGGTGTTATTTAATAAACCTTGTTGAGTTTCTTTAGCAATAAGCTTTCCTTTATGATACACGTGTTTTCTTGAAGTTTCCTCCATAATCCTTATGTATTCCTCCAAGCTCTCCTTCTAAGGAAAATATGAAGAAGGGATTGAATATGTAATACAAATAAACTTATGTGCATGGGGGAAATCAAACGTGAAAGTGGAAACAAAGAACAATATACTTATATTTTGGTAAAATAGTGAAGGCACCCTCTTAATGAAATATTTTTGTGTGATACCTACAATTTATGAAAACAATTTAAGAACTTCTAACAAGACATATTAGATCAAAACATAAAATATTTTTTTTTACAAAACCTAAAACAATAATCTAGAAGGATATGCAAGGAAAGACTCAATAATAAAAGTCTTTGAATTCAGATTCTTTAGCCTTATTATTCTTAGGTGGAGCTTCATCAACAACTTTTGCATGTTCCCTTTCTCTTTTATTATTCTAGGTCTTAGGGTTTTCTAGATATTGATTCTTATGATGTCCCATCCTATGAATCATAAAATTACACTTCAGATAGGTTAATTTTTTTTTCTCCCTTAGACTTCCTGTTTCCTCCCTTCTTCTTGTAGTAAGCAAAATAAGCATTTAAATTTTTTTTCTCGTCTTCTTCCTTGTTATTATTTTCGAATGAGATGTGAGCTTCTTCTTGACTACATGCATTCCATATTTCTTCAAAGCATGTTGTTTCTTTCCAACTACTAGTGCCTGATGCAAAGGAGCTCCATGATTTTTGTAGACCTAGTAGAGAAACAATCACAAGTTCTTTTATGATCCGATCACAAAATATGAAGTTACAATGTCATCTTTTTTCATCTTCACTGTTCTTAGTTCACTCTTGATAAAAAAAATTGTATAATGTTCTTGGTAGTTAATAGTTTGGAGAGAGCGCAATACATCCCTTTTGTAGTGTCTATATTGGATATGTATAAGAGATTATTTTTTATTTTACTCCATCTACAATTATATTCATAGCCATGATTTATTCCTCCTTCTATTTCTCTTTTCCTGCACCATGTGCGGGTTCCTTCACCTTTCTTTTAACAAATTCCAATACTTTATGTTTTGTAAGTATGACATCCATACTTTTCTTCCTTGCTCTATAGTTGGTGGCTCCTTATAACTTATTCCTTGTGTTAATTGAAGTTGTAATATATTTTTGAGATGTATATTCTTCCTCTCTTGCAATATATCTCAAGTTACTTTTTCTCTTCTTTTACTTGAGCTGTCATACCATGTTGGAAAATTAGAAAGGAAAAGAGAATTTCTTATGTTGACAATTACTTGTGATATCTTTATATTCTTATTAGCTTTATTTATGTTATTCTTTATCTTTTACTCATAAGAAGACATCAAATCAAAACAATGGAGGTCAATGACATGAGAAGTAGGCAGTTAGCTAGGGCTAAGACCCAATCAAACTCTTCCACTAGTATATTCAAATCAAATTGATACAACCAAGACATTTGACTAGATTAAAATACCTTATTCACTCCTCCAAGTCATCCTTCCAAGATGATTGTGCAAACTTTAGTAGTTTCGTCATGTTAATCAACTTCAACCTAGCTACAACACATTATTTTGGCCCCCATCTTCCATGATTTCTACCCTACTACAAATCTGAAATTTCTTCCCTCCAACAACAACTTAGAAAGTCACACATGTGGCAAGAGAGAGAGAAATTTGGCTTCCTTTTGCTTGACAAGTGTCTCCTTATTTTTCGCTATGGGTTTCTCCTTCTCCTTCTCCAGCTATTGCATTCCTTGAGGTTGAATTGCTTAAGGGGGTCTAAATAACCCATTTTCATCAAAATATTTTTTCTTTCTTGATAGACAAAGCCCAAGAAGGGTCCATTACGTGATGACATAGACAAAGACTCTTAACATAAATTTTAGAAGGCTACTTTGGAGGCTTTGACCTAGAAATAAAACAAAATAACATGGAACCCATACTAATTTTTCTTTTATAATATTATTTTTTCTTTGTTTTCGTAAATATATTACATTTTGACTCAAATACAATATGAAGAAGGACAATAATTACATTCTTCAACCAATTGTATTCCCACACTATGGTTTTTTTGCTTATTGAAAATGCTTTCTAACATAAGTTTAATGAATAGGTGGCAAGCATATTTATGTGGTATACAATCCAACTACGATACAAGTTTTACTAAACTCACCCTAAGTTGGTTCTAATATAATAGAATAAGTCTAAGATGTTGAATACATAATGATAATTATGAAAATGAGTGGGATTAATAAACATTTCAACCAATGTGGAAACTATGTAGTGGTAATAAAATTTTAATCTTCTTAATGCTAGTGTTAAAATTGTGGGATTAATGAATGAAATAGCAATAAGAGGAGCATTATAAATGTAAGGTAAATGTAAGGTGTAGCCGATCAAGGAATTAGTTTAGTTGAGACATTATGAGAGTCACGAAGATGATGATATTATCATCAAGTGTAAATATTTTCAGAGGGAATGAAAGAAAACTACTTAAACACATAAACATAATGAAAATGAAGATAAACATAATCTCGATCTGCAATCACATTTCTCTAAAATCCTATGAATAGCAATAAGTATTAATGTGAAAAGTATTATTTCAAAATTTATAACAATACCATCATGTCAATAGACACAAACTTTACGAATCTTTCTTTTTCATCGTTTTTAAAACAATACATCCAGAAACAATAAAAATGAAATAAAAGTGTATGTTGGTTACAAATTGAAATAGAAATGAAACTGAAATATACACTGAAATCAATGTGTGAAAGTAATTCATTATACACTTCTAAATATATTATTTATAAATTAGAAATAATAATTCTAAATTACAACTAAATACAATAGATTATAAAATTATAAATTATAAATAATTAAGCTTATAGTATATCTATTTGAATCTGTTGGGATGTATATCTATTGTCTTCAGTGATCAAATTTGAAGGGCAGGTCTTAATTTCATTTAGAAGGGCACATATTCAGGTCGCACTTCTATAATGAAAGGCATAAAAAAAAAGAGCAATTCAATTGACAACAGTAAATTATTTTCAAATTTCTTTTTATTTTTTCACAGGAGAATGGTGGAACAACAACCCCATGGATGTTGTGTATAAGGCAGGTCTGATATGAGCCGTAACTAATATATCAGATGCATTTACCATAAATGGATAAACATGAGACTTATATTCATGCTCCAGTTCAAATAAGGATTAATTTTGTAGGAAATTTTTGTGACCAGAACATTCAAGCCAATATACAAGTACCTCAATCAAATTTAAGTTTATTGCATGAATGAAAAAATTCAGTAAAATTCTAAACAGGTTTAGGATTCAACAAAAGAGTGTACAAAGGTGTATATGTTTTTGGTATCTCATTTTTTAATATGAAAACATACCAGGAATTGGGAATTCGTAAACAAATCAAATCCAGTATGTTAGGAACATGTTGAATGCGCTTCTCTCCAAGCATAAATCGTGCTTAAACCTTGCTTGACAGGCGTGCCCTCAATGATGAATCTATGCTCCTCTCTAGCTTAAATCGTCGTCAAACCTTGCTTTGGGCAGCCTTCAGGCACAACCCAGTGAAATACCTAATACATGGCCCATATTGACATCTAGTCGCTTTCAATTGAAACTACTAAATGTAATGGTATCAAAAGGTAATTGTGACATAATAATTAATAAGAACTTCCATCATATGCACAATTAAAAAAAAACTCAAAAAGAAACTGTTGTTTTTGAAATGTGAGCAACTCAGAAGCTGCCAAATGTAATGGTATCAAAAGGTAATTGTGACATAATAATTAATAAGAACTTACATCATATGCACAATTAGAAAAAACAACTCAAAAGTAAACTGTTGTTTTTGAAATGGGAGTTTCTGAAATGGGATTTAAGTTTTAATATGAAAAGAAATTTACAAATTCAACATTCCTAAAATTCTAATTTAAAAAAAAATGAAATTTAAAAAAAAGTTGACAATTTGACAACAATTCTTAAAATTTTTTAAGATATTATTCCAATTTTTTTTTAAATGACAAAAATCAATTTTTAAATTTTTTTTGACTGGTAAAATTTTCTCCCCACTTCTCTGACGTGCCAGAGACCCTTTGAAGGGCTCTGATGTGTTCAATTTTGATCCCTGATTGTCTTTACTGTCTTGTTGTAAAAGGCTGACAAGTGGGGATAGCCATGACACTGGTTTTCACCATCAAAACGTGGATGGGGCGCCCAGTGCGAACGTTGATAGAGAATATTGACGAACATGTGTATGGTGCTATGAAACGGAACGGTAAACGAGAACTATACGAAAAACGAAGTTGGGAGGTTTTGGATATAAGAAATGAGGAGAGAAAAAAACACAGTATCAAACGTCAACAATATACACAAAGCATTAATCATAAACCTGCAATGTCAATTGTGGTTGGGTCTTAGTTTTTAATGGTGTCGGTGAACTATCGTTGTGTTTCTCCACAGGTTTCTGCCAGAAACGGTGGACATCGTCCCGTTTCTGGTGACTAGGGTAGGGTGAGGTCAATTGTGGTTGGGTTTTAGTTTTTAATGGGGTAGGGTGAGGTCAATTGTGGTTGGGTTTTAGTTTTTAATGGTGTCGGTGAAGGTTCAGGCAATTTTTTTATTATTTGGAAATTCCATAATAACTAGGGAGGAGATTGCCTGCGTCTCGTGTGGAGCGACTGAAAACTACTTCTCGCAACAACAATAGGAGTGGGGGATTGGGTTTGCTTCTTGTCACACGTTCACACTGCTGTGGAGATTCTAGTTTACAATTTAACTGAAAAATCATGGAATTGGCTTCCGAACTGCCCATTGTACTTCGACACCGAAATCCCTCTCCTCGTCGATTATGTGGATATTCAACCAACGCCCGCTTGGGAGAGATTATAAACATGGTTTTTATGTCTAAAGTGGGTTCATATTTGCAATTGTAGAGATCTTGGGAAAGATAATTATAAAGATGTTGAGAAAGTTAGGTGTTTTATTTAAAGTTGGTAGATTACTTTTTTTACTAATTAGGATTGAGAATGAGAATGAATATCGACATATCCTTTTCTAATGGTCTCCGCTTAATAACCTCTCTGCGATTAATAACTTCTTTACCCATCTAAATGAAGTTTATGGTTAAAATTTTATTGTGCCCTTTGTTAATAAAACTTATAAAACTAAAACTAAATGAAAGTTATAAAATATGCCTTGAATTGTTACTTCTGAAATATGCATTAAATCACCAGTGTATTAGATTCTAAAACTTATGCTTTAGTAACGATATTGCAGCTTAATTAGGGTTTCGTACCAATAAACTCCTATTTGTACAATTATCTTATTAAACTATTTATATTTTCTGACTATTTTATTTAGTTATTATTATTAAATATCATATCAAATTGTTGTTTATGTATTAATTTTAAGTTCTATCCCTAATTAATATTAAATTATAGTATCAATAACTTTACTAAATATGCAATTCTGAAATTCATGAGCAGTGTAGTTTAACTGATGTCTGCAATGTTATTAAGTAAATGATGAGATACAAAATTCAAATATCCGTACGAATATAATAATGTTTATATTAATGTCACTAATAATATTAAGGTTAATAACATTAATGTTATTAACATCATCGTTATTAACAAAAATTAAATAATAACATTTAAATAAATATTTAAAATATAAATAATAATAATCTCTTTATTAACTTTCTAGTAACATCTAAGTAATAATATTTAAATTATATATATATATATATATATATATATATATATATATATATTTGTATATATATAAATAATAGTATTATTATTATTGATTAAGTCAATTTATTTATTTCAATCTATGGATGTGAGTTTTTAGAATTTTAGAATTTTTAATTAATGAATGTACATGATTAAATTTTATTTAAATATTCTTCATCAAATACTCTGATTGTTGGATTTCAGAGAGGGTTGTCGAAGGGCTTCATCTTGCATATTATTGATGAGTTTAATGAATATTTAAATAAAATTAACACAACCACATTAATAAATACGGTTGACATAAGCAATAGGGACCAATTTAATAAATGTTATAAATTCAAGTGAAATATAATGAATAGACCAATATTATTATTTTTAATTTGAATTTAAAACTTGCTTAGGTTCTTTGATATAATAATTTTAAGTAAATATATATTTATTTAGTTGAGTATATATATTTATTTATTTTATATTAATCCTTGTGATATAAATAATTGTCATAGAAATGTAAACCTAGTATAGAGGTATATAATATCTAAAGTAATTTCTTATTTGGTTGAAATTTAAATTAAATATATATGTCATTTACCAACAATAAAACATCTTCACTATTCTAAATTTTTATTTCATTCTTTAATAATTATTATAATATGTAGGCATGTTCGAAAAGTTAAAGGGATATATATATATATAGAGTATATTTACTCACAATAAAAAAGTCTCTATGGTTATAACTGCTACGTCTAATGTAAAGCAATGCTTACTCAATTATGTGCTTGCACCATTCAAAATTCAATGAATTTCATTCTATATTGAATTAAAAATAAACGCCAAATAAAATATGTAATATCCTATGAGATATTTATAAATATATAAAATAGCAAACATTGGTTTTTTCATTGTTTGTTATAGGTCATTTATAGGCTTCCTCAACACTACATGGCTCACCTTTTGATGAATGCATGCTTGTTGAATGAACCGTCTTAGGGATTATTATATCATGTTTTATAATGTTATGGTTTCGTATCAGGGTTTATTATAGTGACGCTAAACCTTAATACATAATATCCCTTAGATTTATAATATCTTTTGGTTTTACAATATCTAAACGCGACAAACTTTATCTGAGTGGGACAATCAACTATTGTCACAATGTTACATTGTATTGCAATTTACTCAATGAGGAATTGTGACACTCAAAATTGGAGTTTAATATTAGTTTTGATAACATTAGGTTTTTCAATATTAGGTTTATAATTATTACAAAAATAATATTATGGTTTCTAATATTGGGTTTATATTATTACAAAAATGTGTCGAGTGTCACATTACATCAAACATTGTCTCAATGTGACAATCAATCAATGGCGCAGTGTTAAATGAAATTAAATGAACATGACAATGCGACATAAAGAACTTAGGGTTCAATATTAGGGTTTATAACACATGGTTTCTAATATTGATTTTAATGTTAGAGTTTCATATTAGCCCCACGGGGTAGGCGAGTTGCTAATCACATTGCGGTGAAGTTTGTTTGCATAGCGAGCTGCGTACTGAAGGTCATGAGTTCAAATCCCCCGGACTAACTCGGAGCTATGGAGAGGGGCGAGCGCAGTCTCCGAGGGGTTATAGTGGTGGCATCTAGAATCGACCCAGTGTTATGCGAGTTGCAAGGCTATCCCAGTTGCTGATTTCCCTGTCAACAAAAAAAAAATGATAGAGTTTCATATTGGCTTTAGAATTTATAATAAGGTGGTTTAATATTAAAGTTTATAATATTAATCTTGGGGTTTTGTATTAGGGTTTAATATTGAGACATTAGAATGGTACAAAAAACTATCGAATGCTGCATTGCAACAAAAATTGTCTCAAATCGACAATTGATCATTTTTCGCAATGTTGCATTATATTTAAAGTTATTGAACATTGAATTATGACATAATAAAATTGTTGTTTGATATTAGGGTTTATAACATTAGGGTTAACAATATTAGCTTTATAATGTCTTGAACTATGCCCTAGCACCTTTGGCTTCCATCTCCCAAATTGCGAATGGCTCGAGTGACATGTTTATTCATTGCAAACATAAATATCCTTGTTCACCAAACTCCTTGTTAAGACATTGTCAGATGGAAATTCCTAAGTATATGTGTTGGTCGATATGGCTATCATAATCAGCCTATTTTTCAAAATGAGTGCCATAAGTTTGAAACTGCTGCAATAAAAGGAATGGTGCTACTCTTTGAGGTTATTTCTTCCCAAGGCTTCAATGCTTCCGATATGAAAGAGACGACTAGCTTTGAAAACAATTAACTCAAGAACTCCAACTCCATCCTCAAATATCCTCTGTCAAAGTCTTATGGTCCTTTGTTGTTCTATATCAGATGAAAAGGGGATGGATTTATTGAATGGGAAAAGAAGGTTGGGAACAGTTAAGTGTATTTTTATGGATCTTCGAAAGGTAATGTCGAGGAGGTTGGAGTGAGAGGGGTACTTGTTAACCTTGAAGAAAGAACATAAATAATGTACACATGGGACTCATAATTGCAACAAATAATCAAGCCGAAGCCATTTCTCTTTGCCAGTGTTTGAATATCAGTTCGGCTAATGGTATCAAAATATTTTCTATGGTTGGAAACTCCATGAGGATTATTCAAAAATGTATGAAGCTCCTCGAGAACGTCAATATTCTCGAAGATGAAACCACCTCAATCATGATAAGGATTACTTATATGTTAAAAGAAAATTGAGAAGGTAAACTTGTTCCATGTGTTACGTGCGAATAACTACTTGGCAGACGGTAATGCCAATGCGGAGGTGTTACTTGAAAAAGTTAGTTTATCAATATATCAATACATAACCTCATATCACATCCCTTGAGCTGTAGCACTAGGCTTATGTTGTTATGCATGGGTACAGGTCTTCAGAGAATTAAGTTGGTAGGTAAGATGGTTAGCTCCTCGATGTTCCTATGTAGTGCCTTGGGAGCTCAGATGGTAGGTTTTGAGTTAAGGCACAAGTGTGGTACCATTGGAATGCAAATCATGTATGAGGACAAGTGGTCATCGAGGTCTGAGTTACTCACCAAGAGATGAAATATAGTTATACCTTCTGGGGAAGATGGTACCCTCGCGATACACTATTGGTTATTTCTAGTGTTGGAAGTAATGGGGGGAATTTTCCTTGACAAGACTTTGAATCTTCTAGCATTTATAAAGGATAAGATCGAGAGGAATGATGGGGTTGAATGGGCTATTATATATTGTAGTTGGTTGCAGTTAGTAATTCAAAATATATTTATTTTCCACATCCAGATTGTTGCAAAGATGACCTCCATGTGTAATGATAGTGGTGGAGGCTCCGGGTTGGATAACTTGGGGTCTCGTCATGGCACTAGTGGAAGTGTTGAGAATTTGGTAGAGAATTCTTGTAAACAAGCTATAAAGGATATTGTTAAGGAATTTAATGAAAATATGGCAGTTCTCTATGCTCAATTATGTGGATTGGGTAAATATATGGAATTATTGTAGAAGATAATGGAAGTCATGTGTATCGATGCATTGAGTGTATAGTAGAAGGTCGATAACATCGAAATAAAATTTGAAACTTCTATTGTTGGGGTTCTGAAGAAAGTATTCAGGGTTATTTAAGCTGCTATCTTCAACATTGCTGGTGTTGAGGTTGCTTCTGTTAAGTGAGTTCTAGATGATGGAGAGGATGTCATGGAGGAATTGCCAAATATTATGTATGAACGTTCCAGAGAACAATTCAATCTCAGTAGCAACATAAATATTTTCATTTTAATGATATACATATTTATTATGTTGATGTATAGAATATAGTGGTGTTTTCTCGAGTCTACAGTTATAGTTATGTTCAAAGACTATATGTAAATAATGCTAGTAGCAAGAAGGTCCCATTCTAATGTAGATCGATGAAAATTGCAAAGTGCACAATATTTAATTTTGTACGGAACCTCGCTCTTTTTCAATTTATATAATGAAAATGCTACAAGTTTCTCTCTCTCTCTCTCTCTCTCTCTCTCTCTCTCTCTCTCTCTCTCTCTCTCTCTCTCTCTCTCTATATATATATATATATATATATATATATATATATATATATATATAATATATATATTAGGTTTATAATAAAAGTGTTTAATATTGAGTTTATAATTTATAATATTGTGTTTTAATATTAGGGCTTATAATATTAATCTTAGGGTTTTTATATTGGGTTTTATAATGTTATAGTTTTATATTAGTGTTTAATTTTGTAATGTTAGAATAGTATAAAAATCTATCGAACGCCACATTATGACAAACATTTTCTCAGTATGAAAATCAATCTAATAACTATTGTCACAACGTTACATTACATTATATTTTTTATGCAATGTCACATTATTACATTACAACACTCGCCTTTAATACTAGGTTTATAATATTATGGTCCTTTAATATTGGGTTTGCAATTTGTAATAATTGGGTATATAATATTAATGTTGGGGTTTAATATTAATCCATTGTGTTTACAATCCCTTGGTCTTATCAGTCTTAGAGTTTATATTCCTAGGGTTTAATATTATTCCTAACGTTTAGAATATTAATCTTAGAGTTTAATATTACTCCCTTAAATTTGTTAATGGCTTGAGTTTACAATATTAAAAACCCCTAGGCTTATAATTCATTGTTTTTATAATATTAAACCTTTGTATTTATTAATCATTTCAGCTTATAACATTAATCCCTTGGGTATATAATATTAATCCTAAGGTTTGTTATATTAATCACACGGTTTATATTTTTAGGGTTCAATTTCATCTTAGGCTTTAATGCTATTACCATGGGTTTGTAATCCCTTAGGTTTGTAATCCTATTCCAATTAGTTTATTAATCAATTAGGCTTGTAATATTGATCCAAGGGTTTATAATATTAATCATATGTTTATATTCCTAGGATTTAATATTAACCCTAGAATTTATAATATTACTCGCAGGGTTTAAAATTAATCCCTCCACTTCATAATCACTTGTTTTTATAATATTATCCCTTAGGCTTATTAATCCTAGGGCTTAATTTTAATCTTAGGGTTTAATGTTATACCCTTGGGTGTATAATCCCTTGGGTTTAATATTAATATGTTGTGTTTATAATCCCTTTGGTTTTTAGTATTAAACCTTTAGGTTTGTTAGTGCCTTGGGTTTATTGATTTACGGGTTAACGTTCCTAGGGTATAATATTATTCAAAGTGTTTATATTATTAATCCTAAGGTTTAATATTATTTCGTTGGGTTTATAATCCCTTGGGTTTAATATTATTTCATTGGGTTTATTTTTCCTTGGGATTTTAGTATTTTTCCATTGGGGTTTTAGTCTTTTGGGTTTATAATATCAATCCCATATGTTTATTAATCTAAGGTTTCATGTTCCATGGCTATAATATTATAATAGCTTACATTTATAATATTTATCCTAAGACTTATAATATTAATAATAGGGTTTATATTCTTAGGGTAATATTAATAGTTGTGTTTAATGTTATTCCCTTGGGTTTATAATCACTTAGGTTTTCAATATTAATCCAATGGGTTTATTAATCCCTTGGGTTTATAGTATTGATCCTAGGATTTATTATATTAATTCGAGAGTTTATATTGATAGGCTTTAATATTAACCCTAGGCCTATAATATTAATCTTAAGTTTTAATACTAATCCCTTGAGTTTATAATCCCTTGGGTTTATCATATTAATCCATTGTGTCTATTAATATTAGGGTTTATATTCTTAGAGTTTAATATTAATCCTAAGGTTTGATGTTATTCTCTTGGGATTATCATCCATTAGGTTTTTAATAATAATACATTGGATTTATAATATTAACCTTATGTTCAATGTTTATTTTAGGTTTTATAGTATTAATATTAAGGTTTATATTACTTCGGTTTATAATATTAATCCATTGATTTAATATTAATCCCTTGGGTTTATTAATCTAAGGGTTCATATTACTAGGGTATACTATTATTTTATGGGTTTATAATATGAGTCATAGGGTTTAATATAAATCCTTTGGGTTTATGATATTTTTTTTTCTAAGTAAATACTAATTCTATTAAGTAAAAAAGGAAAATATAGTTACAAAGAGGCAGAGGCCTCAGTGAGTAGAATATGAGTGTTGTTCTTGAAAGACTAAGCCTGAAACATCCCAAACTTTGGGAAAAAGACACTTACAATAAGACAAAAACTAGCCAACCAAACTTGGCATATAGTGATAATCCATGGAGCTCAGAAGAGGATAAAATTTTTGAGGTATCAGACAATCGAAGCCTATTGAAAAAGTCAAAAGCCATAATGCTTAACCTCTTGAGCAGAACCACAAAAACACAGGACCAGCTTGCAGGACCACCAAAACAGAGCCTGAACAACAAAAACCAGGAGAGACCAAACCTGACCCATAAACCCCAAGAAGAGGCTGAGGAGAAAGGTAAGTGACCAGGTGGCATCACTGGTCCATCTGTTCTTCGATGATGGGGCAAGCATAATCGGGCCAATTGATGCCATCTCGCTTCATATCTCCCAAGCCACTACCACCTGTAGGATCCAGCTTGGGCCTGTTGCCACTGGAGCTAGCAGCAAACACCATCGACACATTAACCACAGGCAGGTTTCCCTCAGGAGCCTGCCAAACGTTGGGTTTCCCCTCTTCAACATGGGAAGCGCCCTGTCCCTCCGCCTTTCCATCCTCCGCTAAAGTCTATCTAGAGCCACTACCCATTGCTCCACCGAGAGCATCGTGAGGATGCCGACCTGAATTTCTAGCTGGAGGCCTCTCAACGAATTCTTCCTCAGAGAATAATATTGTGATATTTGTAGTAATGATGGGCTGATTTAGTCTGTTGTGAAATTGAAAATGGGTGGATTGAGAAGTGTTATGCTGGAAGGGATTTCTAATAGGACTGGACGCAACAGAAGGCAGTTGGGACAAAGGCGGAGAACCATTATGCACAGATTGAGCTACAGTAGGGGTCAACCGAGTTCTTGCATAACCCCCCTATTTCCCATGACCGCTTCTCATTCTATGCCGGACCATGGTGAGGCCACCAAGAGAAAGCATAGAAGCACTGATAGCGAAAGGAGAATGCCGAGGAATAAAGAGCACACCAGGAATCTGAAAGAAGCTTGAGGAACAAGACCCAGTTTGAGAGTAGGGCACCCCAACATAAGTATGAAGAGTCGCCGAGCGCCTGTGCAAAATTTCGGAAATCAAAGATCTGGAGGGGAGACAAGTAGGAGGTATGCAATAGGAATGAAAAGGTGCACATACAGTGAGATTGAAATCCAAAATTACCATGATTAAAACCTCACGAACCACGCGAACCACGTCTCGGTGAAGGTGAGCATTAAATTTCATCTGCCCATCATCTGATTGCCCTTGAATTGGTCCAGCTTGAGCCAGGTGATGTTGTGGGAGGATGCAGTGGTGAGCAGGTGGCAGAGCCAAGCATCGACTTGCATTAAGGCCTTCATTAATAACTTCGTAAATCACCTGCATCCTGGCCTCGGTTCATAATTTAATAATTGCCTTTTATATTATTAATCCCAAGGGTTTATAATGATAATCTCTTGGGTTTTCAATATTAAGCCCTCCAGTTTATAATAATAATTTGTTGGGTTTCCATTGGGTTTATTATATTAATAATCCTTTGGTTTTATTAATCCATTGGAATTATAATATTAATGCATCCCGTTTATCAATCCCTTCATTTTATAGTATTAATCCCTCAAGTTTATCAACCTCTCGAAGTTTTAATATTAATTCCTTGTGTTTATCAATCTCTTGCATTTTTAACATTAATCCCTTCAGTTATGGGTGGCAGGAATGGGAGAGATTCTCTACAATCCTCAAGGAATAATAGTGGATAAATACACCTCAGCTCTAGGTAAAAGGACCAATAATCAAGTTCAGGTTTATAGATTGTATATAAGGCTTCTCCTAGTGGAGAAGAGGGAAGTTCACAACATTAGATTTTTGTTAAACTGCTTCCTTGCAATAAGAAATTTAAGAACCACCTGTATTTTTCAAAATAATCATCTAAATTAGACTCTCCAAGATGCTCAAAGTATTCTCCTCACCTTTGATAGTTTGCGAAATATTCTCCTCACCTTTGATAGTTTGAGAGTCTCCATATCCTCACAAAACTCAATTCTGACATTGGCTGAATGGAAAAGATATCTTTCCACTTATGTAAAGGACCATTAAAATTAATGGGGTCCTTGGTTCTTTTTCCATCCCCTAATTACTTCCATGATTAGGCCCTTTATCTATCCCTCACGCATCCCCACAAATCCAAGGCATTTATTATATATTTTCATTAATCCCATTGCAACCTAAGTTACCAAGTTCAGTGGTATCGGCCCAAAACATTTGGAAATTGGTTAGTACAATTCGGTTTGCATTTTAATACTGCAAATTTAAGACAATATGGAGTTTTTAGTTTATGGATTCCATTTATGTTAACAATGCCCAAAGTTTGCGGTTCTTATTATCTTCCAACCCGTCCTCGTTGTAGTTGTTAGCAAAGATGGTGAGAAGAGGGCACGACCCTTCAGAATATAGCGTTTGAATCTCCTTTCATCAATTAACAATCATGCAATCTTAAATAGATCTAAGATGAAAAATAATAATTTTTATATTCAATAATGTGATAGAAATTTTTAGTATTAAAAAGTTCAAAGAGAAGAGTAAGTTATATATTTAAAAAATTGTAAAAATTTTAAAATAGTTTTTCTCATTCTTATTTAGATGATAGTTATTAGTATATTGGACAATAGTGGTTCATTGCAATTGTTGGTATGGAGTTTGAATTGAATGTAAAAGGTTCAAAGATTAATTTATACATATTTATTATTGAATAAATTTGGATTTCAAGAAGGAGATTGAGATATAAGTTTTTTGATCAGTGTTGATCACTTGAAACTAAATTTTAATATTCAATATCTAATTTTTATATAAATATCAGGTTTGAATTTTTGTTATTTATATTATTATATTTGACTTACAAGTTCTTCAAATTTACAATACTTTATTTCATTATTAAGTAATTTTAAATAGACATGAAAGATTAATATTGGAAATTTGTTAGTCTTTATAAGATGTATATTGTCTAATTTTTCTGGTATTGAATTTTACATTGTCTAAATTTTTCCCTATCTAATCAAATTATTCTAGTTATTCAAATTAGAATTTAGTAACTATGATGGCAACCTCTCATATTCAGTTGGCGTGGTATCGTTTCGTGGTCGCCCCGTCCCTCCTGGCTCTCCTGCATGATGAAGCACTACCTCTCCCTCCTCATGTGGGACCTTCATTCTCACCTCGACATGACACAACCTGGGTAGGATCCATAGTTAACCATGGGATTATTATTGTCTATTTCTTGGTTCTCGTGTGGAGCGACTGAAAATTGCTTCTCGCAACAACAATAGGAGTGGGCGATTGGGTTTGCCTCTTATCACACTTTGACACAGCTGTGGAGATTCTAGTTTACAATTTAACTGAAAAATCATGGAAATGGCTTCCCAACTGCCCATTGTACTTCGACACCGAAACCTCTTTGCGCGTCGATTATGTGGATATTCAACCAACGCCCGCTTGGGAGAGATCATAAACATGGTTTTTATGTCTAAAGTCGGTTCATATTTGTAATTGTAGAGATCTTGGGAAAGATAATTATAAAGATGTTGAGAAAGTTAGGTGTTTTATTGAAAGTTGGTAGATTACTTTTTTTACTAATTAGGGTTGAGAATGAGAGAATGAATATCGACATATCCTTCTCTAATGGTCTCCGCTTAAAAACTTCTTTGCGATTAATAACTTCTTTACCCTTCTAAATCAAGTTTATGGTTAAAATTTTATTGTGCCCTTTGTTAATAAAACCTATAAAACTAAAACTAAATGAAAGTTATAAATATGCCTTGAATTGTTACTTCTGAAATATGCATTAAATCATCAGTGTATTAGATTCTAAACCGTATGCAATAGTAACGATATTGCAGCTTAATTAGGGTTTGGTACCAATCACCTCCTATTTGTACAATTATTTTATTATATTATTTATATTGTTTGAATATTTTATTTAGTTATTATTATTAAATATGGATATTAAATATTTGTTCATGTATTAATTTTAAATTCTAACATTAATTAATATTAAATTATAGTATCAATAACTTTACTAAATATGAAATTCTGAAATTCATGAGCAGTGTAGTTTAATTGATGTCTGCAATGTTATTAAGTAAATGATGAGATACAAAATTCGAATATCCGTAGGATATAATAATGTTATATTAATGTCACTAATAATATTAATGTGAATAACATTAATATTATCGTTATTAATAAAATTAAATATAATATTAAATTGATATTTAAAATAAATAAATATAATATTTCTTTATTAACTTCCTTATATATATATATATATATATATATAAATGTATTATTATTATGGATTAAGTCATTTTATTTATTTCAATTTATGGATGTGAGTTTCTAGAATATTTAATTTTTTAATTAATGAATGTACATGATTAAATTCTATTTAAATATTCTTCATCAAATAATCTAATTGTTAGATTTTATAGAGGGTTGTCGAAGGGTTTCATCTTGCACATTATTAATGAGTTTAATGAACATTTAAATAAAACTAACACAACCACATTAATAAATGTGGTTGACATAAGCAGTAGGGACCAATTTAATAAATGCTATAAATTCAAATGAAATATAATGAATAGACCAATATTATTATTTTTAATTTGAATTTAAAATATGCTTAGGTTCTTTGATATAGTAATTTTAAGTAAATATATTTATTTATTTTATATTAATCTATGTGATATAAAATAATTACCATAGAAATGTAAACCTACTATAGAGGTATTAATAATATTGAAGTAAATTTTTTATTTGGTTGAAATTTAAATTAAATATATATGTCATTTACTAACAATAAAACATCTTCACTATTCTAAATTTTTATTTCACTCTTTAATAATCATTATAATATGTGTAGGCATGTTCAAAAGGTTAAGAGAACACAAACACACATATATATATAGATAGATAGATAGCTATACACACCTTAAATAAAAATACCATATAGAGCATATTTATTCACATTCAAAATTGTCTCTATGGTTATAACTGCTATGTCTAATGTAAAGCAGTGCTTATTCAATTTTGTGCTTGCACCATTCAAAATTCAATGAATTTCATTCTATATTGAAGTAAAAATAAACACTAAATAATAAATGTAATATCAAGAAAAGAAATGAGATATTTATAAATGTATAAAATAGTAAACATTGGTTTTTCATTGTATGTTATATGTCATTTATAGGCTTCTCAACACTACATGGCTCATCTTTTGATCAATGCATGCTTGTTGAATGACCTGTCTTAGGGATTATTATATCGTGTTTTATAATGTTATGGTTTTGTATCAGGGTTTATTGTAGTGAAGCTAAACCTTAATATCTAATATCTCTTAGATTTATATTATGCTTTGGTTTACAATATCTAAATGATACAAACTTTATCTGAGTGGGAGAATCTACCATTGTCATAATCTTACATTGTATTGCAATTTACTCAATGAGGAATTGTGACACTCAAAATTGGGGTTTAATATTAGGGTTTATAACATTAGTGTTTTTAATATTAGGTTTATAATTATTACAAAAATAATATTAGGGTTTGTAATATAGGGTTTATATTATTACAAAAATGTGTCGAGTGTCACATTACACCAAACACTAACTCAATGTGACAATCAATCATCGTCACAATGTTACATTACAATGCATTTAAATGAACATGACAATGCAACATAAAGAACTTAGGGTTCAATATTAGGGTTTATAACATAGGGTTTCTAATATTGATTATCATGTTAGACTTTCATATTGGATTTATAATTTATAATAAGGTGGTTTAATATTAGAGTTTATAATATTAATCTTGGGGTTTTGTATTAGGGTTTAATATTGAGACATTGGAATGGTACACAAAATTATTGAATGCCACATTGCAACAAGAATTGTCTCAATTTGACAATCAATCATTTTCGTAGTGTTGCATTATATTTAAATTTATTGAACATTGAATTATGAAATAAGAAAATTGGTGTTTGATATTATGGTTTATAACAATAGGGTTAATAATATTAGTTTTATAATGCGTGAAACTATGCCCTAGCACCTTTGGCTTCCATCCCCCAAATTGCGGATGGCTGGAGTGACATGTTTATTCATTGCAAACATAAATATCCCTGTTCCCCAAACTCCTTGTTAAGACGTTGTCGGACGAAAATTCCTAAGTATATGTTTTGGTCGATATGGCTCTCATAATTAGCCTATTTTTCAAAATGAGCGCCATAAGTTTGAAACTGTTGCAATAAAAGGAATGGTGCTACTCTTTGAGTTTATTTCTTCCCAAGGCTTCAATGCTTCCGATATGAAAGAGATGACTAGATTTGAAAACAATTAACTGAGGATCTCCAACTCCATCCTCAAATATCCTCTATCAAAGTCTTATGGTCCTTTGTTCTTCTGTATCAGATGAAAAGGGGATAGGTTTATCGAATGGGAAAGAAGGTTGGGAAAAGTTAAGTGTATTTTGATGGAGCTTCGAAAGGTATCCTCGAGGAGGTTGGAGCGAGACGGGTACTTTTTAACCTTGAAGAAAGAACAAAAATAATGTACACATGGGAGTCTGAATTGCAACAAATAATCAAGGAGTAGCCATTTCTCTTTGCGAGTGCTTGAATATCAGTTTGGCTAATGGTATCAAAATATTTTCTATAGTTGGAAACTCCATGATGATTATTCAAAAATGTATGAAGCTCCTTGAGAACGTCAGTATTCTCGATGATGAAACCTCCTCAATCATGATAAGGATTACTTATATGTTAAAAAAAATTGAAAAGGTAAATTTGTTCCAGGTGTTACATGCGAATAACTACTTGGTACATGGTAATGCCAACATGGAGGTGTTACTTGAACATGTTAGTTTATCTATAGATCTCTAAATAACCTCATATCACATTCGTTGAGCTGTAGCACTAGGAAGATGTTGTTATGTAAGGGTACAGGTCTTCAAAGAATTAAGTTGGTATGTAAGATGGTTAGCTCCTCGATGTTCCTATGTAGTGCTTTGGGAGCTCGGATGGTATGTTTTGAGTTAAGGCACAAGTGTGGTACCACTGGAATGAAAATCATGTATGAGGACAAGTGGTCATCGAGGTCTCAGTTACTCACAAAGAGATGTAATATAGTTATACCTTCCAAGGAAGATGGTACCCTCGCAATACACTCTTGCTTATTTCTAGTGGTGGAAGTAATGGAGGGAATTTTCCTTGACAAAACTATGAATCTTCTAACATTTATGCAGGATAAGATCAAGAGGAATGATGGGGTTGAATGGGGTATTATATATTGTAGTTGGTTGCGGTTAGTTAATCAAAATATATTTATTTTCCAGAGCCAGATTGCTACAAAGATGGTGTTCACCTGTAATGATAGTGGTGGATGCTGAAGGTTGGATAGCTCGGGGTTTGGTCATGGCAGTAGTGGAAGTGTCAACAATTTGGTAGATAATTCATGTAAACAAGTTATAAATGATATTGTTAAGGAATTTAATGAAAATATGGTATTTCTCTATGCTCAATTATCTGGATTGGGTAAATATATGGAATTATTGTAGAAGACAATGGAAGGCATGCGTATCGATGTGTTGAGAGTATAACAGAAGGTGGATAACATCAAAATAAAATTTGAAACTGCTATTGTCACAGTTCTAAAGAAAGTATTCAGGGTTGGTTAAACCACTATCTTTAACACTGTTGGTGTTGAGGTTGCTTCTGTTAGGCGGGTTATGGATGATGGAGAGGATGTCATTGAGGAATTGACAACTATTATGGATGAACGTTCAAGCGAACAATTCAATCTCGGTTGCAACATAAAGTTTTCGTTATATATATATATATTATGTTGATGTATAGAATATAGATGTGTTTTATGGGGTCTACAGTTATAGTCATGTTCAAAGACTATATGTAAATAATGCTAGTAGCAAGAAGGTCCCATTCTAATGTAAATCGATGAAAATTGCAGAGTGCAAAATATTGAATTTTGTACAAGACCTCACGCTTTTTTAGTTTATATAATGAAAATGCTACGAGTTTCTTTATATATATATATATATATAATATATATATATATATATATATATATATATATATATATGTATATATATTTATATATATATATATATATATTTATATATATATATATATATATATATATATATATATTATATATATATATATATATATATATATATGAGGTTTATAATAAAATGGTTTAATATTAGGTTTATGATTTATAATAATGTGGGTTAATATTAGGGCTTATAATATTAATCTTAGGGTTTTTATATTGGGTTTTATAATGTTATGGTTTTATATTAGTGCTTAATTTTGTGATGTTAGAATAGTGTAAAAATCTATCGAATGCCACATTGACAAAGATTTTCTCAATATGTCAATCAATCTAATAACTATCGTCACAACGTTTCATTACATTATAATTTTTTATGCAATGTCACATTATTACATTACAAAACTTGCCTTTAATACTAGGATTATAATATTATGGTCTTTTAATATTGGGTTTATAATTTGTAATAATGGGGTATATAATGTTAATGTTAGGGTTTAATATTAATCCCTTTTGTTGACAATCCCTTGGGCTTATTAATCTTAGAGTTTAACATTAATCCCTTAAATTTATTAATTGCTTGAGTTTATAATATTAAAAACCCCTTAGGCTTATAATTCATTGTTTTTATAATATTAAACCTTTGTATTTATTAACCATTTAGGCTTATAATATTAATCCCTTGGATTTATAATATTAATCCTAGGGTTTGTTATATTAATCACAAGGTTTATATTTTTAGGGTTTAATTGTCATCCTAGGCTTTAATGTTATTATCATGGGTTTATAATCCCTTAGGATTGTAATCCTAATCCAATTAGTTTATTAATCACTTAGGCTTGTAATATTGATCCAAGGGTTTATCATATTAATCATACTTTTATATTCCTAGGATTTAATATTAACCCTAGAATTTATAATATTATTCGTAGGGTTTAAAATTAATCCCTCCACTTTATAATCACTTGACTTTATAGTATTATCCCTTAGGTTTATTAATCCTAGGGATTAATATTAATCTTAGGGTTTAATCTTATTCCCTTGGTTGTATAATCCCTTGGGTTTTGTTAATCCCTTGGATTTAATATTATTCAATTAGGTTTATAATCCTTTGGGTTTAATATTAATATGTTGTGTTTATAATCCCTTGGGTTCTTAGTATTAAACCTTTAGGTTTGTTAGTCCCTTGGGTTTATTGATTTAAGAGTTAACGTTCCTAGCGTATAATATTATTCAAAGGGTTTATATTACTAATCCTAAGGTTTAATATTATTTTGTTGGGTTTATAATCCCTTGGGTTTAATATTATTTCATTGGGTTTATGATTCCTTGGGCTTCTAGTATTGAACCCTTGGGTTTATTAGTCTGTTGGGTTTATAATATCAATCCCCTAAGTTTGTTAATCTAAGAGTTCATGTTCCTTGACTATAATATTATAATCACTTACATTTATAATATTAATCATAAAGTTAATAATATTAATAATAGGGTTTATATTCCTCGATGTGGGTGATTGAGATGAAAATTAATATGATGGGATAGGGTTGGGGCGAGGCAGATTGCCACCTACCTGCTCAGTACAAGGCGTTAAAGAGTGGTTTGGCATTTGACGCAAGGCATGAGTGCAGAGACATGACTATCAGATTTCAATCCAGAGGTTTCTACCCCCACACGCTCCAGGTTTGGCGTAATGGTTTCTACCCCCACACGCTCTAGCCTGCATCAGAAGGAGAGGTCCATCAATGCGAGAGTAATGGGAGGAGGCTCCTGAGGCATGCCAAAGAAGGATAAGGCCAAGGGAGGACTTGGTGAGGTAGCGCACAAAACTTTGTTGTTTTATTTGCTTTTCTCTCTTGCCTCTGGTCTCACATCGGACTTCAGGCTGCCTGAGGGGATTTAGGTTCCTCTCTCGCTTGGCTCGGCCCTCTTGGTGGAGAAAACTCTACTCCTCTTCGCATTTCTTTCTGGTATGTTGTGTTGTTGCTTTCATGTCCTTATCTCAGTGATTCATCTCCTTTTCTGGTTTCTGGTTTCTAGTACAGGCAGGGATTTCTCTAAGCTAAGTTTTGCTCTCCTGGAGAAAGGGTTTAAGCTTAGCAAAGGCTGTTCGATCAGCAGTCATAGCTGCTCCCACCCACTAGTTCATGTTCCTGTGCCGCATTCCTAGACCTCCACGGTTGCTATACTCCAGATGCCTCATTTACAACAAAGGATGGGCTGCCCTAGAGGCCCGCCGAGGCGTGCTCCCACCAGTTCGTCTTCTGACCCACCCTCCTTTTCTAGTGAAATGTCAGTTGAACATCACCGATTTACCCGAAGTAGGAGAGGGAGGTTCTGCGCCACCAGTTCTCGCCACATGCCTGCACACACTTCTGGTTTTTCCATCTTCACCCTTGATATCATTCTAAATAGAGCTAGGATAACTACTTATTTCACCATGGTTTTCTAGGAAGACAACCAAACAGAAGATACTCGTACTCATCCTGGGGGCTCGAGGGCAATCTCAACTCCTTCTTCTTCCCTCTAGTTGAATTTGGGAAATTCTCCACAGTAGGAAGCGAATGAACATATTAGCAGAGTTGAGGATGTGATGATGGCTTACTCGGGTCCCTCGGTTCAGAACGTGGCTCAAGTAGGGGATTTGCCAGATTTTGGAGCGTGTCGTATTATAGAAGAGCCTCCTGATGACTATCTCATCCACCCAAGCCTCTTCTTCCTGTAGTGCACCCTTCACCATTGGGCATGATTGTAAGGAAAACAACTTATGGGTTCTCTGCTGTTTCTTAGTTTTTTGGTTAATTTTGTATCGCCATGTGAATCTCAGTTCGGTCCCCTGCGTGGGTCCCAAAAATAGACAATTTTTACATATGTTTTTTTGATAGTTCTACCTCCTGTCAGTGTAGAGTTCTTGACTCCGGTCATGATGTAAATGTACCTTTACCTTGTTAATAGAAATAGTCTTATGAAGAAAAAAAAATAATAGGGTATATATTCTTAGGGTAATATTAATCTTTGTGTTTAATGTTATTCGCTTGGGTTTATAATCAATTAGGTTTTCAATATTAATCCAATGGGTTTACTAGTCACTTGGTTTTATAATATTGATCCTCGGATTTATTATATTAATTAGAGGGTTTATATTCATAGGGTTTAATATTAACCCTAGGCCTATAATATTAATCTTAGGGTTTAATACTAATCCTTCGAGTTTATAATCCCTTGGGTTTATCATATTAATCCGTTAGGTCTATTAATCTTACAGTTTATATTCTTAGGGTTTAATATTAATCCTAAGTTTTGATGTTATTCTCTTGGGATTATCATCCATTAGGTTTTTAATAATAATACACTGGGCTTATACTATTAACCTTAGGGTTAAATGTTTATTTTAGGTTTTATAATATCAATATTAAGGTTTATATCACTTGGTTTTATAATATTAATCCTTTGGTTTAATATTAACTCCTTGGGTTTATTACTCCCTTAGGTCTATAATATCAGTCCCTTGGATTTATTATCTAGGGTTGATATTACTAGGGTATGTTATAGACATTTTTGGGCACTTCAACCCCAATCATAAATTTCCATAAACTGAGGGCTCCTAAGTCCCTAAAAGTGTTGCTTCACTGCCTAAAGGAACAAGGTAAGCTAATTACATCATCTCCAAGAAGTTCTCCACTGAAAACTGCTCATAAATGGTCAAAAATGGACCATACTAAAAGCCCGGTGTAGACGGTGCGATGCATACTGAATTGGTCCTATGTATGGTGCGATGGTCAGGAATGGACAAATGGCAGGGACGAAATGCGAGGTGGAAGATCATGGAGTCTTTCAGAAGCTTCCCCTCTGACACTTGCCTCTCTATTTTCAACCAGGGATGAGTAAGAGATCATCATTCTCCAAGTGGAAGTAGGAGCTATCAGAGAGAGGACACTAATAAAGATCCCAAAAGATGACTCACCTCCCTATAATCATCTATATATGGATCCCTCATCACAGAGATCCGAGGGCTGGAATTTTGTATCTTATAGAGAAGTTTTGTTGGTTTTCTGGTGTAATTTCATAGTGTTGGGTGATCTAGCTTTACTTGAGGTGAGGAAGGGCCTTCTTGATGGAGGATGATGCTGGGTCAGAACATATGGTTGTAATCATCTTGCTACTTTTCATCTTAATAAAGCTATTCAAGTTTTCCTCAATATTCTTGTATGTTTCATTATATATGCATTTGTATGGCTAACACACATTTGGTCCTGTGTTATTTATCAATATAGATCTTTGTTCTTCGATAGTATTATGTTTTCGTGATTCCACACGTGCTCTTTGAAGCTAGGCAGACAAAGCAGAAGCAGAAACGCTCTATTAGGAAGGAGAGGAAATCAAGCGCAAGACTAAGTTTGGTCTCCTTTGTTCCACTCCTATCTATTTTCATAAAGGAAAGTGAAAGTAGACTTTACTTGTTTGTTTTTAAGATAGCCACCAATCTTAGTGGGAATAGCAGCATCCGAGTGGACACTATTCCTAGTAACAAAATGGTGACTCTGCTGGGGAGCGACTAGATTTTTTGTTAGCCTATCTATGTTTCTTTTATAAACATACAGGCGAAGCCTGAAGCCAAGCCAGCTAACCTTCGAACTGCATTTGTTATACAAATGCAAATTAGATCAGTGATGCTTCAGTCTATCTCCAGGTTTTGTTTATGAATTAAAAAATCGGTCTGTAAATAGTCTAATTTCCCTAAGGGTGGCTCTAGTAACCTCTTTAGATCACCCCTGTGTTTTACATATAGTGAACATTACTTACTCGGCCTAAATCCTTGAACTGAATTGCAAATTCTGAGTAAAAACTTGTTTAAAGTCTCGTATTGGTACCATCGCACCCTGCCTTCAAGGCAGTCTATATGCATCGCACTTCTCGAGTGCAGTAGTTGCACTGCATACTGGTTTCACTGTGTAATAGGTGCGATGGTCAGGGAAGGTTAAATTTACCTTCAGACTATGGTTTTTTCTCACTGTTTTCAGTCCTATTCAAGAGTTTTGTTGTCTGTAGTCAGTGTATATCTATGGAAACCCCCTTTTCTTGCTCCTTAGTGCAAATAACTGTAAGTGTTTTTATGTATTGTGCGTCATTTTCAGTTCTCTTTTGCAAAAAGTAGCATAGTCGAACTGTCATTTCTGGATCTGAAAGTGTCATAGCTGTTGTTTTCAGTTTTAGAAGACAATCCCATTGTTCTTGATAGTCGGTTATACAGTTACTATTGCATATGATTTGAATTAATATTTTTTAAAGTGTCGAAAAGCAATTTTCATTTCGAAATCGCAAAGTGTCTCTCTTACCTTCACTCCATTTTGAAAAGAAATTTGTTGAGTATTGTTGCTTTAAAAGTAATTGAGATTTGCACATAGCTTTCTTATCATCATTCATACATTAAGAAGGCTGAAAACAAATGCATGCATGTGAATTTGCATTTTGACTGCTTGGTTTGATTTAGGATAGTGTATTTAGCATGTGCTCTCTTCTCTTTGTTGAAAGATTCTTAACTTTCTTTCCTTAGTAGCTAGGATTTTCATTGCTAAAAGAAGATTAAACGTTTGTTTATCATCTTAGACTGCATTTTAGGAATTATATACACATCACATGGTGAACCTAAAAGGAAATTTTTTAAGCAAGATCAACTAAAAATAAATTTAATGAATCTAACAACGCTTTGGAACCTAATGCACAACATCTAGAGCTCTAGGCTAGAGACATATTTTGGTGTGGTAAAACCTAGTAACTAATGTTTTCATTGTTCGTTGGGTGATTCCTCCACTTTGAGGTGAAAAGTGCCAGTACATACTTGTGCTCCCACGTAAGGTCGAGTATATTTTGGGAGACCACAATAGGTTACATCCTTTATCCTTAGGAAGCCGTGTCTGCTGCTGTATCGATCGCAATACACTGAACACAGCATTCAGGAAGATTGACTGCCATACCGTAAAACGTATTCTGCAGTTTTACGATTGGTTTGGTAATCCTCTCTACCTAGATATCCAAAGAAGTCCATTTTTCTCCTTTTCAGACTCCTTAAAGGAAAAGGTCCTCTGAGCACTTCAGGCTCAATAAAAATCGAAGGCGACTAGAGTCATCTTTTGTTTTTTCTCGACTCTTTAAAATTGAAAAAACAAGTTGTGTCAAAGAATCTAAAAATTTATTTTAATCGAAATAATATCACAAATTCCCCCGTTGGTCTTTAGGTTGAGAAAATGGAGTCTACCAACCAAGGATTTCCCCTTGGAGGAAATCCTAGTCCCTTCTCATCTTGGGGAGATGTTGGTGCACCCCATATGGCCACTTTGTCACTTCCAGGGTTGACAATTGGTTTGCCTGTCTGGCTCTTCTCTACCTTTGTCATTCAGAATCCCATAATTCCTGAACAGTCTAATCAACAACTAGACGACACTAGAGTTGCCTCCCAACCTTCTACTTCATCTGATTCTCCCTCTCCTCCTTCATCTTTGCTTGATAAAGCCGATAAAGCTAAAAATCAAGTAATTGAGAAGAAGAAGAAGCAGAAAGAGAAAAAGGAAAAGAAGAAAAAGGAACCAAAATCGAAAGGGGGAAACCAAGCATTGTCTAGCGAAAATTCTCACGCCGCACCGTCGAAACCTAAATCTCCTTGTGTCATTTGCAATGGAGACCATTATCACCGAGATTGTCCCTGCATCCCTCGGATCTTAAGGGATTGGTCTCCTCATTTGCACAATCCAGTAGCGTCAACCTCTGGCGATCATGTTGAATGCTCACCATCAACCAGTGAAAGTGAAGCACATGGATAGAAAAGGAATCCCAAATTTCCTTGTAAGTTGTGTGAAGGCAACCACACCATCCACCGTTGTCCCTTCCTTGACGAGGCTAAAAGAGTTTTGGATGATTGTCCGGTTTCACCGCTACGACTTCCTCCTAGATATAAAAAACTCTTGCCAAGTCCTCCACCGGTTGAAAATATGGCTGGCCCGTCATTGTGGTCGGTTGAAGCGTCTATCATTGAAAATGAACCCTCTGAATCCATGCCAGACGAAAGTCAAAGGGTCGATACGGCAGTTGACCCGGTCTTGCCTTCAGAGTGTTCATCTTCGAACAATACCGTCACTAAAGAGAAGGAGAATGACATCGTTCAAATTCTTTTCATCAACATAGACTCCGATGAACTTGGGGGCAGTCCTCCCGTTCCTTTATCGCAGGAAGGAAGTTTATCAGAGTCATATCCAGCCATTTATTCGGTCCCACCACCAAGCAACCTAGTCGTTTCCTTTGACTGGAATCTACTAGGCAGACCTCGTTTACTAGCCTGTGTACCATTCAGAATCATTGTACAAGCTTACAGAATGGTCATGGTTGGTACCATCATTGATGAAGGGGCTTCTGTGAGTATCATTTCCTCAACTGCTTGGAAAGCGCTTGGTTCACCATCGCTTTTGCCTAAAATGAGAAATCTGACAGGCTTCGATAAGGGAACCAGTCGACCTTTAGGGATCCTTCCAAATGTGTCCATTACTTTGAGAAGGAAAACTGCTCACATGAACGTTATGGTAGTTCAGGGACCATTAGATTATAATCTACTCCTTCAACGTGACTATATTTATTGCATGGGAGCCATCGTCTCCTCACTCTTTAGAGTAATCTGTTTTCCGCACGAAGGTAGAATGGTCAAGCTCGTGGACCAAATGTCATTCCCCGAGTCACACATTGCAAATAGTCAAACGCCATCCCTAAATGGTCTTTTCACGCAAGGAATGTCTCATCGATCTCCAGTCCGTCCACCTGATGAGCGCGAGTGATTCAGGAGGATGAGACTGAAACCCAAGGGACATGCACCCTAGTCTATTTCAGCAGGAAAACCTTGGGTATAGAGTGGATTTCCGCAAGGGATATATGACTAGTTTGACGAACCCATCCTTATAGGAAAATGGGATTTGTCTAGAATAAGATACCTTCGTTAAAGTTATGTGAGTGGAATGCATCTGCACCATTCACCTTTGTCTGTTTCGATAGACATCACCGAGGAAGCATTTTATCTGCAACGTGGATAGAACTTTCTTGGTAACCTGGAAATTTTTTGCTATACTTGGGGGCATGCAAACCTTTCTACATGCAAGTGAAGAGCGGCTATTTATTTTTTAAATGTGTAGGACCTCTAACCCTTTAAACCCATAAGGCTAGTCGTTTCCTAACTTGCATAAAGAAAGGATCCGTGGAAAATCTTGAGAGATGTAAGCCACTTCAAAATAGCATCTCAAATGAGACATTCTTATCATACGACTGGCGAGCAATGTTGTCGCAGAGTTCAAGCTCGTTAAAAAATAAACCCTCCACGAGTAGTTTTAGCGCATAGTTCAAGCTCGTTAAAAAATAAACATAAGTAATGAGCAAATGTTTCCCCCAACGTTTCAGCTCATTAAAAAATGAACCGGTAAATAACCTCGCCATCACCTCCACTCTGTTTTTAGCTGATCATTCACCCCCATATGATTGTTTACCCCTTCAAGGAACATTTGCAAAGAGTGATTCTGTTATCCATCCTTGTGACACCGCCGTGATTGGAAAATCCCAAATCTTACTTGGAATCAGCTGCTACCCGAAACCATCACTCGTTCCTCTAAAACGAGTCTTCTTTAAGCTCTTTTCACCTTACTCGTAAAATATGAAAAGATTTCCAAGCGATAGCCTCTCCAGCTCGTTAAAGGCATCGGCAGTGCTATCCCTCCTCTAGATTTTAATCTTTTTGGACCTAAGGGATTATTACACAAAAAGATCGAGTGCTTGTCTTGTTCGGCTCGTTAAAACTATCGAAAATTCATCCCTTTTGTATTATTTTATGCTTTTTCAGACTTAAGGGATTATATAATGAAAAAGAATCTTTGGATTCTCCTTTTCATTTCTTCCATACTCTCTAAAATTGAAAGAGACCGAGTTATCTTTGTCGTTAAGCTCGTTAAAACCTAATAGCAACGAACTCATCCAAATGGATGAGAACGAGTTTCATTGTCACTAGGCTCGCTAAAATATAGCGACAGGTTCACCCGAAGGGTGGATTATAGAACAAGCATATGTTATCCTCCTCAAGCTTGAAAAAAATAAAGAGGTATTGGTTAGCAATGACTGGGGAAAATTGGGAATAAAACTTGAAGAAAATTTATTGGTAGCAAGTCGCTCTTGAACATGACACTTTCCTTCTACGTCCATGCCGGGTTGGGTTGTTCCGTTCACTGGTCATCACCATTGTCCCGTCACACCATCCATCTTTGGGGCTAATGCTACCAATCCATCGTTAGTGTCACTGATATGTTCAAGAGAAGTCATTCAGACAATTCACCTGTGTCTCACCCACTGCAATACATTCATGCTTCATTCCTTCATGACTACCATCGTGAACCCTGTATCGTCAGTTTGATTTCACCTCCAAAATGATTTGCTTTGTTCCGTGTCATTGATGTGGGATTCATTAAGGTCCTCCTGAGATGGTCGCTTCTTATCGAAATCAGCCCATTATCCAAGAACTTGACTTAGGAACAACCCTTTCAGTACTTTGAAGCTTGCATGCCTCAATGGCAAGTGTCTCACTTTCGGCGACAAGTTTACATCAATGGCTTTTGACCGAGAGATTTTGCGTGGTGTTCAACGCCAAGTCCTTTTCACACCACGTGAATTCTATTGTATTACCTTGAGGGTCATTGTCATTATTGGTGATTCCTCTCGCGCCTGTTAACAACTTACATCATTGGCTGGTAATCAGGCGATGTCTTTCCATGTTCAACTCCAGAACATTTTTTCACATGGATAGACTTGTACTCCGAGTGAATATTGAATGAGTTTTGAAGACCCCGCATCTAGTTTCATCCATCCAGGCTGCGATATATTCAAGAATATAAAAGCATCAAGTGTACATCATTGGCGAACAGATAATCATCGAAATCAAATGATGATGTGTCCATATCATCAGTCTGTCACACAGACGATTGTCTGTCCTATGTACATGAAAATGAATTTATAAAGCCAAGCATGGGAATTCCCGCCTCAGCTAGATCATGAAAAAATGTTGTCAAAATAATGTATTGTATTGTATCTTATTATAGGTCACCTCCCAGCTCGGAAAAACTTCAGATCCTCATAATTAAAGCAATTCACCCGACATCAGAAATATTAATGACCTCATGCTTTAGGGGGCAACTATTATAGACATTTTTGGGCACTTCAACCCCAATCATAAATGTCCATAAACTGAGGGCTCCTAAGTCCCAAAAAGTGTTGCTTCACTGCCTAAAGGAACAAGCGGCAGCTTGGATTACATTCATCTCCCAAAAGTTCTCCACTGAAACTGCTCATTAAATTGTGAAACTGGACCATACTAGAAGCTCAATGCAGGAAAGGGGGTGCGATGATATCCACCTTTCCCAGTGTTAACAAGGGCGATGCATTATACTGATTTTTCCCCTTCTATAGGGTGCGTAAGGTCAGGAATGGACAAAATGGCAGGGACAAAAATGAGAGGTGGAAGATCATGGAACTCTTTTCAGAATGCAATCCCTCTGACACTTTGCCTCTCTATTTTCACCTAGGGATGAGTAAGAGATCATCATTCTCCAAGTGGAAGCAGGAACTGTCAGAGAGAAGACACTAATCAAGATCCCAAAAGATGACTCACCTCTCTGTAATCATCTATATATGGATCCCTCATCACAGAGATCTAGAAGGCTGGAATTTTGTATCTTATAGAGAAATGTTGTTGGTTTTGTGGTGTATATTCATAGTGTTGGGTGATCTAAGCTTTGCTTGAGGTGAAGAAAGACTTCCTAGCTGGAGGATGATGCTAGGTCAGAGCACATGGTTGTAATCCTCTTGCTACTTTTCATATTAATAAATCTATTCTTGTTTTCTTCCATATTCGTGTGTACTTTTTTATATATGCATTTATATGGTTAACACACATCTGATCCTGTGTTATTTATGAACATAGATCTTTGTTTCTTCGATAGTAGTATGTTATTGTGATTCCACAGGTTCTTTTTGAAGCTGGGAAGACGAAGAAGAAGTGGCGAAGCTCTATCAAGAAGGAGAGGAAATCAAGCACAAGACTCAAGTTGGTCTTCTTGGTTCTCCTCTTGTCTATTTTCATAAAAGAGAACAATAGTAGACTTTACTTGTTTGTTTCTATGATAGCCACCCATCTTAGTGGGAATAGTAGCATCCTAGTGGACACTGTTCCCAGTAACAATTAGTGCATGTTTCAAGGCATCAAATGATCGTTGGCCTTGATCATCCCAGTTGGGCATGTTCATGCTTCCTGTACCAATAACATAACTTTCATTAGATTTAAAATAAACTGAAATAAACTCACATCATATCTCATTGGTAGCTCGTCAGTAAGGTACATTTTCAATCCTATTCACTTCCTGTCACAACAAGTCAAACTAGCATACTTGACCAAATCAACATATATAAATATAACACATCAAGTTAGCTCAAACACAACCATCATATATCAAAATTGTATTTCACATGTAACCATCATAAACCAAAATAATAGGTCCCATATGATCATCATATACCATAGTCATAAGTCAGATGCATAATAAAATTGAAATAAAATGTCGATACTTATCCTTTCATCAATCCTTAGCAACTACCTTTGTATTTATTCCATACGCACTCTGGATCAATTTCTACACTCGACAAACACGCAGAGCCTTCTCCTCAACCATGTGGATAGACACATAGTGTGCATCACACACATACAACCACATGACATACCACACCATGCAATACATGCATCTACACTTCACATACAACACATACACCTACACCTAATGTATACAATACAATTCATCCATCTATACCCGATGTAAAATACTAGCCAATGCATGTACCTACATAGAGTACCACACAATGAGTACACATGCTGCAATACCATGACTACATGATGCACATACATAATACCACATGCCCTCAACACAACGTGTATGGCATACACACAATACCACACGTGCACCAATAGCATATGAACAACATGTACACAGTACCATTGGTACATCGCACCACCTACACAATATGTGTACAACATCACATGTACACGATGCCACCTGCACAACATGTACACCACACCACTTGTACAATGTGTACACAATACCACATGTACATAGTACCACATGCACGATGTGTACGCGACACCATATGTACATAGCATGATATGCATGACATGTACACAACCCCGCATGCTCATAGCACCCTATGTACAACATATACATGGCAACACAAGCTCACAACATCACTTGTACAATCATGCACACAATATCATATGTACATAGCACCATATGTCCAACATGCACGCAACACCACGTGTACATAGCACAGCATATCCAACATGTACATAGCGTCATATGTACACAACACTACATATACAACATGCACAAAGCACCATATGCACACTTGACACATACATCGTGAAGATAGTACAATATGTATGCAACACCCCATATGCAATATTCAGACAACCCTATTTGTACCATCCTGTACATAACATTGCATAAATAACATGTACACATGCTATGTATACACAACACCACAAGTGCACACTCATAGATGCAACATGTACAACAATACAGTGTATTCTCAACAATAGTACCAGACATCCAAAACCACACTGTCCTTACCAAGAAGCCTTGCTTTCGATATCTCATCCATGCTTATCCTAGCATGTGGCATACCACACTGCTTTCACTTTGCTGATGTATCCCTCGGTATAACCTGTCCATAACATAAGCATAGGCATAATACAAGTGTACAATATAAAATCTTATCTACATGATCTCGACCTCGTATATTTGTCATGAATACTCTTCCCAATTGATTCCTCATAAGATCAGGAACCTCTTCATGTTGTTCTTCTGCATAAGCAATCGTTCCTCCAGAAGAATGATCCCTAACAACCCTGTTAGATAGTAACACATATACATGGATGGATACATACATATGTAAACGTTATCATAAAAAAATCATGATCCTATCAGACAATGGCATACATACATACATGCATACATATATAAACTTCAACATAATCATGATCATAAAATAACTACCAGATAACATAAGGTCTAGTTTAAGAGAAATTCCTTTATTTATGCGCAGGCATTGAAAGAAATAGTTCCCAACATAGCCAAATCATATGACACCTCTGATCCATTTACTTTACCTTCTCTGGTTACATTTCTTGCGTTTGCACTGCTACTGTCCATTTACCACAATGGACCCAACCAATGTAACCAACTGTCATAGTCTTACCTTCCGTTGCGCTTACTCATGCACAGATCTTCCGCTGGGTCTTATATCCTATGTTGGGTACCACACATCTCTCCCTATTTACATCAAATTTCGTTTCCCAACCAATTCCAAAAACTCAAAACATAAAAGACAAGGCAAGAAATAAACAAGAACAAGACCATAAAAATCAATAACAACATGACTCGCAAACAAAAGTAATAAACAAGAACAAGACCATAAAAATCAATAACAACATTACTCGCAAACAAATTAGTATAGCCATACACTAGACGTAAACAAAGCCACAAATCAAGCTCAACAATTCATAAAATACCAAAAGGATAAGACTAACAACAAACACCATGACTCAATCCCCATGGTTCCCAAGGAAAGCTCAAACTAAGCCTTCTTCAAGATTTTCATGGCAACCTTTCTTGCCATGCAACTCCCAACATCATGTTCATACATGTCAGCCACATTTTCCAAATATCAAGACAATCATATTTATCAATTTGAAATCAAATTTTACAAACAATCATGTCATAATCCATAGTCATTAGATATAATGCTACAACTATCAACTACATTCAAGTACATAATCAATTGTCTCAACGCATACATGTTAATACAATCATCTTAAAACAAAATCATTTGAACACATACTCATATTATGCAATTCATCAATAATTAAACCACTTGCAAACATACCATGTTAAATAAATCAACTAGGCACCAAACACTCAAACACCAAATAGATGTCATAATCAAACAACCAAGCATCAAATATATGACATAAGAAAACTCATACTTTAATGTATACAAAGGGAGGCGATCTTGTCTACACAATCAATCCAAGTTAGCATGATAAGACTTCACAACATATTAACATAAATCATGCTACCCATAAAAGTAACTAACTAACATGTTCACATCATAAGCTCATAAGCATTTGCTGTTCATGCATAACAATCACATATGTATGATTATTCTAGATTAGTACAACACCATATCACAAATATCTCATCTCGTACATGAATATCACAACCATAACCATCTGCAGAGGTCAAACCAAGTTAACACAATACATATAACATCAAGATCTTCAAGGCAATGAACATAACCATCACGCATATGACCAATCCAAATTATAACATCAATATTTCAATGAAATGACCCTTATCATCAAATTAATAGCATATAGCAACAATAAGCCATATATCATACTCATCAACAACATACAACATAATCACCAGGTTATCTAATATAAAACAAAAATAACAATGCACACAACTACAAGTTACTATCCTTCTTGACTATCTGACGCATGTGCATATAACAACCCTAATCATCTAACATCTATCATGGATGTAACCATAACATCAAATATATGTTCATAAAGCTAATGTATATAACCCTAATGCATATAATAATCCTTAACTTACATACATGCATGCCAAACATACACTACATGTTTGAAAATCTTCTCTTATGCCAAAGTCTAATGTTGCAACCTCATTATGATGATCTGCATCCCTTTCTCTATCTCCACTAGCTCATTAGCATCATAACAACCAATAGTATGATGATGACCTAAATTTCATACAATGACTTCACAAGGGATGTTTGACCTACTATACATGCATAATCATAGCCACAACCATACATGCATAACAACAACCATTACTCCATTGTACACATTTCCACATGCAACCAACAGTATTCATAAGGAATGGAAAATAAACTACATCTACACATAAACACATGTAGTTGAACATAAGCGACCAATTCTTGTAATCAACCTACAAGATTGATACACGTAATCAAAATATTCAAAAATTTAACCTAACATACAAGGATGTAAGTAGGTATCATGAAATCAACGTGTAAGCGATATATAATTCACACACAGTCATTCACTTGTTCCCAAAATCAAGACATCATGTCTATTAATTTAAAATCAGCTTTCACCAATACTAACAGCCTACAAGCATACCCCCTTACTATACATGGTCCACACTAAGATAGAGGGAGGAAGATACTATAATGGCCCGATCTCCAATGTCCAATTATGGAAATGGGATCTCCAAAGATATACTAAATTCAACCACACTTGAAAAGAAATTGATTTTTATTTCATGTACATTTGTATGAGATTAAGTCAAAACATTGCACTTATTCCACTTGTAACATAGTAACTAAAACCATGCCACTTTTCCATTTCCTTACATGCAGCATTTCAAATTCCTTGCATGCAACCTTTCAAATTTCCTACATGCAAATATTCAAATTCTTTGCATGAAAATAGGTATAGATTATCTACATCCATATTATCATACTACAATATTATCCCATCCAAAAAATAACATTTTCTTCAAACAATTACCATACTTTTACATTTTTCTTCAAACAACTACTATACTATTACATTTGCGTGTAAGCATTTCTTCAAACACTTTACATGCAAACTAATATAGCAAACTATTTGCATACAAGTAAGTATATATCAACTACAAAAATAATATTACACATCAATACTATCCCTAGCCATAACCAAAATACTCATTGGGGCATTTTATCAAACAGTTTGTATGAAAGTAATCATTGAACCATTTAAGCATTTCATCAAACACTTTGAATGTAAACTAATATAGCGAATCATTCAATGCATATATCCTAAAATGTAGTAGTACAAGTTATGGAAACTAAACCATGTGATCAGTGGTATTTTCCCTCACTATGGTTCAAATTTCAATTTCTAAGATTTCATAGATGAAAAGTTATAACAAAATACCAACACAATCATATTTGGTGTGCAATGCTAGGAGTATCCAAAAAGCTCGACTTCCACGGGTCATATCTCCTACAATATAGCTAATAAGTGTCTAAAATTTTAATCACAGTATCCATGGGATTCCCCTCATTGTGGAAAACATTTCAACTCCTGAGAGTGCTGAAAGGAAAAGTTATAACAAAAATGTTAGCATGACTTATTTGAGGCATGGTTTTAGGAGCATTTAGAAGGCTCGACTCCATCTACTCATAGCTCCTAAAATATTGCGACCCAATTTCAGAAATTTCTACCACATAATTAATGGTATGTCTCCTCAATTTGGACAATTTTTCAGGTTCTGAAAGCTTACAAAAGATGATTTATTGTATAACTTCCAACATGACATGTTTAAAGGTGCATTCAGGAAGGTCATCTTCCTTAAACTTAAATTCCTAAAGTATTGTCAACCAATATCTGAAATTTTTACCACATTATCAGTGGTATTTACCTTCAGCATGGACAAATTTTCGACTTATAATATGCCACAGAAGAAAATCTATAACAGATATGACAGAAAGGTCTAAAATTTAACCTTTGTTCTTCATTTCACCTATGATAGAGCCCATCCAGTCCAAGTGTTTGAACCATGATCTGATACCACTTTGTAACACCCTTCATGGTAAATGTGCATATAAACAACATAATAAGAACATGAATACAATAAACATATCAACCATCAAAATCCATATATATAGATCAATACATTTGCACATGAAAATCAAGGGAATGAATTTTTCATTAATAAATGAAATGAACCAACTGGTGATGGGACTACCACATTCCACTCGACCATAGATTGGCTGAGCCAAGTCTCTCTTCAGCCAATCACCCCCGAGCCATATTCCAAGCATGAATGTGGGACTCATAGAGCACATTGAAAAAACACCAATCAATGTGGATGCCACCGGAGTTCTCTACCTACACCGTGAGGAATTTGAGGGCCTCCTAGTCTCTCAGGCTTTATCGTGCAACCGCAGTTTAATCCAGGGATCACTAGGCCCTACACCAAGACATACTCTTAAGGATTTACCGTGCATTTCATCTCGGAATCACTAGGCCCAACGGAGAAAAAATACACCTCTTGGCTTTGTCGTATATCCTGCCATTCACCGACAAGGATTCCTAGGCACACAATCTGGATTTACCGCAACCCACAGTCTGCTTTATGGGTTACTAGGCTAGTGGATTTGTGCATCCTCAATCCAGTTCAGGGACCACTACCACCATGTGTTTTTCAATTCGGAGGTCTACCCCCCTCAGCTTCGAATCCAATCTGGCCATCCCCCAAAAAACGCATGGGAAAACCTATCTCATCAAAACTATCAAGAAATGGCAAGGCTAAGCTAAAAATATTGTCACACCTAGCAAAGCCCATGCCATGGTAGAAAAGAAACAAATGCAATCCCATACATGCCAAATCTAGCAAGGAAAATACACATGCAAATTGATACCTGTAATGAAGGTTGTTATAGCTGCTTGATCCTTGCTTTCCCTGCTTGATCCTTGCTTCATCTTGCCTTCTTTGCCTTTCTTGCTCCAATGCCAAAGTGATCCAAGAAAACTTGAAGTTTCCAATAGTATGATAGAGAGAGAATAATGAGAGAACTCCAAAACTGAACTAACTAAGTCTTGCCCACTGATCCTCAGAAGCCTTTTTATTAATGAGGTCTCTATTTTCTTCATTTTCCATTATTTTCCTTCAATTTCCTCCTCACATGAAACATGTGACCTTTCACCTTCCTTTTCTCCTAATTTCTATTATTTTCATAAATAAATTTGCCAAAATACCTTTTTGCCTCTTTAATTCCTTAGCCATTGCCTTTGCCAATTTCCTTAGCCATAAACAACCAAAGGAACACACACTAGGGTGTATTGCCCACCATTTAGCTTGGAATACGTGTCCTATTGTCTATGGTATTCATATATTTTTACATGGAATTTTCAGCAGCGCTATTACATCTTTAAACCAAATGGTAGTTTTTAATATGAAAATATTCCCCAAGGGCAAATGAACGCAGTTTTGTGCTTGTCTATGGGTTTTATGGTGATTTGGTTATAGCCTAAGAAACCATCCATAAATGACAAGGATTCGCAATCGACACAATCGTCGATGATTTGGTCGATGAACGGTGTTGGATAATTATCTTTTGGAGATGCAGTGCTCAAGTCCCAGTAGTTGACACGGATGCGGATGGTACCCTGTTTCTTATCTACATGAACCAGATTGGAAACCCATTCTGTTAAGGGAACAGGGTCTATGAAACTAGCACATCACAATTTTTCCACCTCAGTCTTGATGGCTGCAGTTTTGTGAGGGTGGACTGGTCGAAGCCTTTAGCGGACAGGCTTGGCATTATCATAAATCTTGATCTCATGTTCAACAATAGATGGATCTATTTCACGCATTTCCTCGCAAGACCAAGAAAATACATTGTGAAATTCCTTTAAAAGGTAGGTGAAGATTGCAATTTCCTTAGGAGCGCAATCAACTCCAATTTGGATGTTTTCCATGATATCTGTCTTGATTGAAATATCGATAAAAAATGTATTTGAAATATTGCCCATGTTCCCTTCTGAATCCAAATTTTGGATGGTCATATAAATCGAGGGAATGATTTCAGATGTGTCAAAGGACAGGAATTGTATGGGCATTGCGTCCGAATCACATATCAAAAAATGATGGTGAGAATCCTCCCAAGGTCGCTCCTCTAAACACATGATCTCTTGAATAGCTTCATCCGAAGGTAGGACATGATTGAGGAGATCATTAGAGGGAAAATTTATGGGAGAGGAGGCGGTACCGTTGATCATGACCAAAGTGACTGGAGATTCAGACGTAGATTGAATGGATTGGTAGGCCAATTTGGCTAGTGAAAAAGACATTTGTTCTCCATAAGAGTCAATGTCTGAAGGGGCCAAGAGGATCCATGGATTGGTTGGTTCATGAGGAGTAGATGAGACCATAGAGACTACCTATGGAACCGCAGGCAACAGGAGAGGAAAACAACCCATCAGGGAAGAGCGCTTCAATAGACCAATATCGATAATGACGTAAGAGTTAGGTATACCACCCACTAAAGGTACAAAGCCGCTAGGTAACAGGGAGTAATCTAGGGTGCAAAATGATAGTTGGTCCATTGTGACTATGTTTCCATCTGATGGAAATAGGATGATACAAAAGATAGTAAACACAATGGTATTCATGGCATAATTCGAACTGTGACCCAACAACAGAATATAGTCAAGTTTTCTATCCATGACTTCGATATCCGTTGTTACCATTTTCCCACTCAAAGTGATGGAGTAGATGGCGAGGTAACCTTTTGGGTTGAAAGTGTGGCCGTCAAAATATTTAAGGGAATTTGACGGTGATGAGAGTGTTGGAGAACCCAAGGTGAGCCAACATGAAGTCAACATGATGTAGGTTGAAGCACCTTCGTCGATCACAATTCTATGTACCCCTCACCCTTTCGAAAATATTTTCAATTGAAATGCAAGCTGGTGTGAAAGGGGAGGTTTACATATTTCCATGTCAAACATTGCAAGCATGGAATCATGAGGGTTGACCCCACTAATTGCCGAAAGCAGAGCTTTCCTTTGTGCTGGACAAGTTTGCAATACTTTGAGCACCGACATAGCTGACGGTGCTTGCACCAAATCTTATACAATACTATAGTTCTGGGCAGCACATGCATATGTATTATGCGTTGTGTGACAAAGTGCCCCTTTTGGGGGGTGAAACACAAGATTAGAAACCGACCTTTCGATATGAAGATCGTTAGGTGGCGGTGGGTTTTGACTCGAGGAGGCTTCCTCAACATTAGCGACTGGAGCTCCATAAGTTTTGGCTCTAGCTTGAAGATCGATTGTTTCAAAGGTGTAAACAATAGATGGTCCTTCACCAGTTGAAGGATGATCCGAACCAACATTGCCCCCTTGCGGAGGTTGAGGTTTGTTGGCAATAAGATGTTGCTACTGCTGAGTAGGGAAAGGGTTATTTAGGACCACTGGGGTCTGTCCAGTGCCCTTTTTTGCAAAGGAGATTTGTGCATTCGTGTAGGCATGAACAACGATGTGTCATATGGTCTTTTGCATAGACCTTGCAAGGGAACTTGACAACTTTTTCCTTTCTACTGTCAGGAGGTGCAACAATTTTCTACTTTGGGTTGGACTTCTTGGCTGACTACTCTTTAGAAGGAGCGATATTTGTCTTGTTCTTCTTATTCTTATCACCGGGCTTTTGTGTAGATTGTGCAGAGTTTATCGCAGCAGTAGGAAGAGAAATCGATTGGGTAGCACGGTCAACTGACAACTTGGCAATGTGACTGCTAAGTAGTTTTACAGCAGTCCCGGAGGTAGTGCTGATAATACCATCAACATGCGTGCTGGGTTTCTGAATAGAAGTTGCAATGGAGTTTCCAGGGGCATTGGGAATGACATTTTATAATGTGCCAAATTGCGAATAAATCAAATCTAAGTGTTGGGCACGATGAATGAATTGGTCATCTGTGACTGCACCACCTAAGGAAACATCCTTAGCGATTTGAGGGAGAACATATTTTCAGAACCAATCCACTTATAGATAATCTGGGTGGGGTGTTTTGACTATCCTCCGCCTATGTCTCCATTCATGGATGTGATCAAATATGTGGGTGGCAGTGTCCTGACGTAAAGAAGTAAGGAGTTCCATCCCAATTTCATTGTAGATGGGTAGCTGAAAGTGATTTAAAAATTCCATCGCTAAAGTGCCAAAGGTATTGAATGGCGTGTGTGGTAACTCAATGTACCACTTGGCTACATTTCCAGTAACGGTGTGGGGAAAGAGTCATAGCCAGATACTATCATCCACCATGGACTTATAAATGCATCATAAATGATAGGTGGTGATGTGCGTACCAGGATCCTCCCCTTTCTTCCCTTTGAACTTCGGGATGTCTGTGGGAATTTTGTGTGGGATTGGAGGCCAAAGTAAGTTGTGAAATATGGGGTGATTGGTGAGTATGTTCAAATCGGGGATGTCAATCATTGCTAAAAAAGGAAAAGTATTTGAGTCCCCCAATTCAGAGCAAGGCAATGACAAATGGCTTGAGGAAAAGTATTTCCTTTGGGTACAATCGTATATTGTGGATGTCCATAGGGGTTGTTACGCTGGGCGATATAAGTGCCCCCAGGATAAGGAGTGCCCCCTTGACTCATTTGAGGTTAAGAGTGGGGTGACCATATGGATTTAGAGAGACCTTGTTGAAGGATCCCGCTAGCATGTAATTAGCCATAGGCCCTTCACTGACATACGGAGGATTCATGTCAATCAATGATTGTCCCCATTGTCCTATAAATGGAAGGGGAATAGTAATGTTCCCAACTGGTATATTCATATTGGGAACCGTGCCCCCAAGTATTTGTATCTGGGGGTTGGAACTAAATGATGGATTCCAATCAAAATGGTTGTTGAAGGGACCCGTGCTAACCATGCTATAATGATCGATATAATGAGCAATATATGGAGAACTTGTCAATGGTTTAGGAGCAAATACAAAAGGGGCAGAAAATGGTATGTACTGGGTTCCACTCATGTTGGATGTAACTATGATGCTCAGACTAGGCATAGTTGGGATAGCTGGGTTTGCCATCAACAGTGTGGTACTGACTATCGATTGGGGAGGTGAAGGTGTACCAAAAGTGTCAACAAAATACCAAAACCTGTTAGTTTTCGATGGTATGGTGGGTATCGGTTCAGCAGAAGACATAGGAGGTATAGGTGTAATTAGAATCAATAGCGGTCCCAAGAGATTTGTGATCAGAGGATTATAAGGAGGAATGAAACCTTTAGTAAGGAAATCTTTCGGTAAACTTGAGCCATGGGATGTATAGACTGATTCGGTGTTAGATATTGGAGACTGATTACCTGAACATGGGTAATCCAGATCACTAGGGCTTGGTGAATCCTCCATATTTAGTGGGGTAAGACCTTGTGGCCGTCTAGATTGACGACGAGGGTCGTATGTAGCCATGGTATCAGATACATTTTATCAATAGATTTTACAGTGATATTTATTAAAGTCTCGGTGATAACAAACTGTCACCTCACTGATATCAATCAACAAGCAGAGGGTATGACCCTTTCTGATAACCACCATTTGCTAGAGATTAAACCCACTATCACAATGGATAGAAGAGAGAGCTAGCCAAATGCACAATTGCGATTACTCTTGAACTTCGCTCAAACCTCATATTAAGGGGCCAAGTACTCTCGTGAAGATGAGAACCCTCCTAAAAGCCAAATAGAGAGTAGGTTCACCTATTTAGGGGAAGTCCACCCCAGTCACCTTGTGTTCATCCCTAAAAATTATGGTCACTATGGTTACCTCAAATCATAGACACTACTGGGGGGGACATGGTTGTAGATAGTACATTGTGTAGGTAGGATATCTGAGTCCCTGACTTAGCTCCAATATCCCTAAAGGGATCCCGGATACACAGAATACCCAAAGGAGATGTAAGTGAAGGCGGGCTACCTTCGTTTATAGTCTGATGTTGTCTTGCATTTAGCTCCACTTTGACTAGAGTGGCCCAGTATAGTATGAGTGTAGAAGGATTTCCCTCATTAATGACACTAGTTTCGGTGTATGATCTTGGGTAGTTAACTCACAACTGCCTAACTCAAGATCCTATCCTAAACTAATATCTGTTTACTCAAAAAAAGATTTACTGATTGATTTTATTACAATGTAAATTTTAAATGTACTTTGTTAAAGTCTTCGGTGGGGGTGTTGATGTATGAAGTTATGTGGGACTCTGACTCAAACCATGCAATTTTTTTTTATAATATTTCACTTTGATGAATGAGTTTCTTCTACAAGGAAGTATTCATCTATACATCAATATATACCATGCATCCAATACAGTAAAACACAAGCACAACTGACAAAACTATAATGCTCTCTAACAACTTTTAAAACCAAATAAATGCAGATCTAACCAACTAAGAAGAAAAACTGTAAAAAAAATTGTATATTTCTTTTTATGAAAAACTTTAAGCAATAGAGCTATTTTTTGGAAAACAAAAATTTGTTCAGGAGACAGATGTCAATCAAACATGCACAACTACAAATCCATGATCAGTCTACAAGAAAGTTTCCCAACCCATGAGATCACAAAACTAGTTTCTTATCAAGAAGTGGCTGGCTAATGCACTATAACAGAGGGCACAAAGAGTTAGTGGTGGCACTAACGCTTTGTTTGCAATGCCACAGTGCTTTATAAAGCATTGTTTTCACTAGTAGGTGCGTTAGTGAGGAATAATATTGAAAACATGGCTATGGGGATCAAATCTAAGGCTGAGCACTGAGATAAGGGTATTTTATAGTCCTGAGTGGCCAGAAAGTGGATCAGGAAGTACAGGAAGGCCTAGAAGAAAGAGAGATCTAGGAATTTTCTGGGAGAAAACCAGGAACTAAGTGTAGGCCCTAGTGGAGTCGCCAATTTCGCTATAGGGATTAATGCACGGGTGTTTTGTGGTGGTGATACCCTCAAGGATCTTCCCAGGATCCTTGGCAGATAGTCAAATTAGCTGCAGTTGGCTGAGAGACACATGCACATATCTGTATTAGTGAAATGATAATCAAAGTGAGAAGAAGGATTGTTACATCAAGTCTTGGTGTGGTGTTGCTAGAGAATGCAAAGTAGCTGAGTGGAAGACCCCTCATCTAGCTCCAAGATCAACAATTGTACAGAAACAAGATGAGGCGTAATATCATAACATATAACTTCAACAATCAATACAATAATACATAGGGATATATATCTGCATACATACGATATACTCATAATCATTAGTGTTGCATGAACATGTAAATAAATCACAATACTAACACCATGGAGTGGACAACACAATTGCAGGTCTATATTAATGATAGAAAAGAGTGATTACAACCATTAGTTGCATCAGTCTTCCCTTAATCCTCAATCTCCTTTCTCTCTCTCTCTTCTTAACCTCTAGAAGAGCCAATGTCTAATACAGGCTTTGACAATCAATAGGAAATCCTTTCAATACTTTCGACCCTTTTTCACAATGGCCCTAGCCTCAAATATATAACATGAGAGGATAAGCCTTGCCAAATCCTTCATGAGTTCTTTTGGGCAAAAGAAAAGAAGTTTCCATGCTTTATCGCTCTTTCCTTGTTTGTAGACTCCATTAGGAATAGAAATTCTCCCAAACAGGTCGAATCTAGAGGTTTCCCTACTTCATGAGCTGACATAGGAGTGAATATAGGGATATTTCCTTATCAACTCGCTCCTTTGACCTCCAGAAACTCATATAAGTTGACAAATGCCCCTCCTGAGGAAAAAAAACATAGTTACCCTAAGGACTAATGCACCTGATGCATTGCTAGAAAGACTTATAAAGCATATTGTCAGTTCCTAGAGAGTGTTAGACTGGAAAATAGGCCAGTGAATCTGGTCAATCTTTTAGTCATGTTTGCCTTCTTCTCTGAGATGATGAGGAGGTCATTTTCCCATGTAACATAGTATACACCGCTAATATTTGTAACATGTAAAGATATGCTTTATTTTTATTTTTTTTGCTAGAACTAATGTACAAAGGTAGCTAGTTCCACAATATGAGGAGAGGCTAGAGTGGTGTTGGACTACGATAAACTCCCACACACAACACCCAATAACTAGCAAAAGATCCCAAATAAAGTCCCATGTTTCCCATGTCTATGGAAAAGAGATCATTTGGAAAGATGAGAAGTCTTGTGATGGAAAATTGGATGCAAGCAAAAGTAGTAGGAATCGAATTCGGAGGGGGAATTTGATGATCAAATGGAAAGAGGTCAAATAGTACAATGTAGGAAAAAACATTGGAGGAATGAATTTCCTGAGAATATACTAACCATTGGAGAAGTTAGTTGAGGCTAAGGGAATTGAATTCCCTATGTGAAAGATGTGAAGCTATAGACTCTGAATGTCCTTTCTTGGAGAATTCACTAGAAATCTCAGAGGGGGGCCATGGGTGAAAGTTCTTTCTATATGGATGATAAAAAACTAAGGGATTTTAAAGAAGGCTAATAAATCCCTTAGTGTTTTCCAAGGAGGTTGATAAACCACAAAGCGCTTGCTAAGAGAGATAATAAACCTTGTAGTGCTTCTCAACAAGTCTGAGAAACCACTAGGCAGGTTAGCATTCATAGGGTGATCATTAAAAGGAATGATAAACCTATGAGTGCTTTCCAAGGAGGGTTGATGAACCACTCAGAGCTTGTCAAGTAAGATGAAAAACCACCCAGAATTGTGACTTACAAGAGACCTATAGTGCATGATTTGAGGATTTGAGACTTCATAAACCACCTAATAAATTATACCATTCTCTTAGAGATGAGCATGAATTCCAATTGATATTGACTAAAAATTCCATGTTATCATGGATCTGGCTTCGGGGTGACATCAAAAAGAAAGACTAGATGCATCTTGTCTAAGGTTGGGTGGAAAGTTGAAGTCCCATATTTGGTTTTGAAACTGTGCTAACCATCGAGATAAGTTACATGGTTGTACATATGGACTTGGTTTAACACCTTCTTTGCTATGTAATGAATGCATTAATGGTTTTAGATTATCTTGTTTGATCTTTGTATTAATCATTGCATGTCTTGGTTGGATATTATGCTAATGTAACTATGTTTGGATGCTAAGTAGCCTAATTGGTGCACTGGTGTTGATGTTTTGATCAATATCTTGGTTAGTTTGCACTGTTGATTATTTCCCAGAGACATGTATTTCTCTATCTTACTAGATAGTTGGTTGATGAGTAAGAAGATACATAGCCTTGATCAAAATTTTAATTGAAATTTGTTTATGAGACACAATTTTTATTGTGACACTTTTCAAGTTATTTTTCCTAGATGGTTAAGTGGTGCTTCATAATGCAGTGGGAGTGTTGAGGACTTCACCATGGAACTATCATGAAGCTAAAAAAACCATGCATTATAAGTGTGTAATAGATACCCAGGATTATTTCCTTCACCTTGGAAATTCCCACAAGTTTGATACTGAGTCATAATCACACTGCAGAGGAAAAAATACTTAACAAAAGTATGGTAAGTGTTATCTATCACTTGATGGGGAGTTTCTAATTACTTTATAGAGGGTTTCTCTATTCATGGCCTTAGATCAAGGTAGTCTTGCCATTTCATTGTGGCCCCAGGATATGGAAGTCGGATGAAGGACTTTACATCCATTGAGTAATGTAATTAAATGTCGTTCGTGATGGTGAGCCCTCCAAAGGTTACATTTGGTGTTGCAGCACGGAGGTTATAGGATGGGCTCCAAAACTATTCTAAAAGAAAAATTATAATGGGGAAATGATGACTTGCATCTAGAGTTGGGACCTTAGTAGGACCAAGTATGGAGGTATACATGCCATGTTAACATAGAAAGGGATGAGGATGTTGCACTTAGAAGTCAGGACATGTGGTAGACACCAGAAGTCCTTTTTGAGGGTCAAACAACCATATATTGCGTGACATGTGGTGCAATAGGAGGAAGCCACGTTACAACATGATGTTGGCATGACATCATTATGGTTTGAAATCAACATGATGTCATCATGGTTGTGGGCTCTCAAGCTTGGTAGATGACATAGCATATCCATGATTACAAGGAGTCAAAGAATGGGAAAAGAGCTAGAAATTGATCTAAATATTCATGTTCATGCCCTGGGGAGTTGAGAGGGAGTGCCATTATGTAGCAGTCCTGGTACACAATAGCCATAAGATGTGAACATTAATTTTAATTGGAGTAAATTTCATGCTGAAATCCCCTTACAGTAATTTATCCTTATGCATTTTTGTGTGAAAGGGTGGGGCGTGATGACATGGCACAACCCACAAAAATGTGGAAATCCATGTGGAGGTCATTGTTGATGGGTCCAAGCCACTTGGGCCACAGGTTGAGAACCACATGTAGAATTTATAACATGGAAGGGTTTTTGAGGCCCTTCTTTTCAAATGGCCATAACTTCTGATCTAGGAGTTGGATTGAGATAAAATATATATCATTGAAAAGCTCTCGATAAGAAAGTTTGCAATGGTGTTACTATATTTTAGTTTTGAGGAAGTTGAAATCTAAGATTTTTATGACTCCATCTTCATAAAAGACCTTGGAGATAAAGTTAAGCTTTATGTATCACCTTCCACTACCCAAGAATGACCTAAGGACGTGGGAGCTTGTGTTACACCTTCATTAATCACTAGGACTAAACCTTTCTCCAAGGTGACAAAAGCTGCCACATTATTACTTTTGATAACATAATTTGCAACATACAACTTTAAGGCTCAACCTTCCCATTCTTAAAAACCCTCCATAAGTAGCTTGTGTAGGGTTTCCTTTGATACACCATCAAATTTAACCTCACAAATTCCATTGTGGCAGATTGTACATTCCAACAGAGGAATTTTAGGGGGTGGAGATCTTGGAAGTAATATTTGAGATCATTTAAGGTCAAAGCTCTAGTTTTGTTAATATCGTTTTTTCATTTTTGAATTATTTTCTAGTCCTCCTTATTTCATGCTTCTAAGAGGATGGTCTCTTGCTAATTTTTATTAATAATTTTCCTGATTGTCCCATGTTTGTTTTATTTCATTTCAATATCCTTTGATTTCTTTATTTCCAAGTCACCCACATGACAAACATGAAAAATACTTCACACTCGATTCAATATAACATTAATGAATATTTTTTTCTTCTATTTGTCCAAAGTTTCCAGTAGGTTAATTGTATTCCAAGTATCTAAAAAGGAGTAAGAACCAATGCCAAACACAACAAACAAAAGGACAAACATTCAAAATATGTTCCATAGTCTCCTCCAAGTTTTAGCATAAGGGGCACACCAAAGGGCCCTGAAATCCATTATTTTGGATTTGATCCCGTGAGAGGATTTTTTTTCTTCTTATTAACCATAGAAATTATGAAACCTTAAAGCAATGACCATTCATCCAAAAAACATTCCATAGAGATTCATAATGGATATCCTTGTGATTAGCTAGTAGGTAATAAGCTTCCTTAAGAGTGAACATCACTTTGGTTTGATATCCCTGCCAGAGTTTTTCATGGATCTAAGTAATGTTAATTTTGTGGATTTGAAACTCGTGATAAATAATGGGTTAGGATATCAAGGTTGGATGTGCTAGTCAATCATTTATCCCCTTCCATCCTCTCGAAAGCAAAGAATCAGGTGATGGTTTCCAAAAATCTTCTACTATATTTCAATGTTTCTCTAAAGTAAATGCTTCCATCCCTTGAAGTTCCCCATAATCCCCCAACCATGGAATTTGTTTCTAAGCATCCTTTTAGAAGAGGCTATCACATTCATTCCTAATATCCAAAAAGGAAATATTTTGGAGAAGAATATGGTTTTCCCATGGTATGCTCCATATAGAGGAACCTAAGGGATACTCTATAGCTCTTAACCTTTCCTACTGAGAAACATTTTGGCAATATTTCTTATCCCAAATTTGTTTCCAAAGTTCATTACCTCCTTGAATCCATATCCACCATAGTTTAGATCAGAGTGCCTTGTTCAATATCTCTGACTCTCTCAAAACCAAACCATCCACTATATTTGGGATTCAAATCTTATCCCAAGTGACCAATGACCATTTTTTTTCTTTCTCCACTCCTCCCTAGAAAAAATTATATATATGGTAGTGATGGATTTAAATATGACATTATATATGGTAGTCTAGAGGATATTTAAGGACAAACTTAAGGAGGACTAACTTACATGGAAAGTTAAGAGAGTAGAACAACCAACTTTCCAGCTTATTGGAGATATTTGAAGTATGCCCTACAAACAGTTTGATCTGAAAGAGTTTTCTACTATTTGGTCTCCCAAGTACTTAGCAGGAAGTTTTGCTATCTAGAAATCCATGAAGCATGATATATGTCTCTCAACAACCAAATTAGTGTTAAAGAAATATATATTTGATTTTTTTGCATTTAACATCATACTTGAGACCTCCATGAATTAATTGAAGATGGGTTTCAAAGTCCTACTCTCCCCCACAATGGGTATACCAAAAAGCATAATATCATAAACAAAATTTTGATGGGTGATAGGTATATCATTAGCATAAAGGAAAAATCCCTTGATAACCTCCTATCACCCAACAAATTTAACATATCTTCAATCTCTCTATTTCCAAGATGAATATAAAGGGGGAGATAAAATAGGAAGTCATGGTTACAAAACCATTCAAAAGGATAGATAAGAAGGGAGTAGAGATTAGAGACTTGATCCATGTGATATACTAAGATGAAAACCCAAAGGCTTGGATAGTTTAGAGAATACAATCACTATTTAAATTATGATAATATTTAGAGACGTCCAATTTTATAAGAATTGTGGCCCTCTTGGATATCTTTAGGGAGTGGATTACTTCATGAGTTGCCACAATCCCATCAAGGATTTGGAACCCTTCAACAAAAACCAGTCTACTCTAGAGAAATGATACTATTCAACAAATTTTTAAGGTGATTTAGGATTATTCATGATATAATATTATAAAAATTATAAAGGAAACTTTGTCTAAAAACATTGTGATTGTCCACTCTTCTAGACATAGGAATTAATGGTGAATTAATGTAACAAAAGTAGCATTAATACCAGGCCATACCTTTTGGAAGTGATGTGATTTTTCAACCATATCATCCACCTATGAGCCTATAAAGGGGCAATAGGCCCGAAATAAGTCTTTTTTGAAGCCATTAGGACCTAGAGCTTTATTTTTTTGACATAACTGTCAATACCTCTTCCACCTTTATGGACAAGACTTCTCTCATCAATTAATCATTTTAGGTTAGATGATGAAGGCTAGGTATATGTGATGTAATTCATTGGATATACCTTGATCTATTGTGTGTGGGATTATTAAGAAATTAATGATAGTATGAGACAAGTTCTTGCTCCTAATTCACATCTTGCACCAGCATTTTGTGTCATTAGAGTAAATTTAAATATCCTAGTGTTGTGGTGACGTTTCATCATAGCCTGATGGAAACATTTTCAGTTCCTTTCTATTTCTTTCAGCGATTGAACGTGATATTTATGTTTCTAAATGGTCTCCACCTACATCTGCCACTATTCTATTTTGTTAATTAGGTTCCCTTCTTCCATTATCAAGGCACATGTGCATCCATTCAGAGTAATATGTTGTTGCACCCGTTGCATGCAAGTATCTAGGACCTATTTCTATTTAAAGATATGATGAATTCCTTTCTATTTTTTTCTTTGGGTTTGACATAAAATTCCTTGAGCTTAAGTTGGAATGTATGCATGGTGTTTCATCCTTCGACCCACAGTTATTCCCACTAGTTTTTGGATTTAAACATGAAAATGATATCTTGTAACTAGAATCCTTCAAACATAAAGGTCTAATTATGAGGAGCCACTTTGAGATCTAACTCCAAGTGCATTGGATCGTGCTTGGATCCAATTCTTGGCATAATAATAGTTTTAACAAAAATATTAAGTTTAAGTAAGGCTTCAAATACTTCAAATTGAACTAGTCTACTAGCTACATGTTGTCTCCCTCCATTGTGATTATTCCAAGTATAGACCTCATCGATAGTATTCAGATTGGCCATTTGGATTTGATGAAGAAGATTGGAAAACCAATGTGTAGAATTTCTCATTGTAGATCACCTGATAATGCAATATACTAAAGAAAAATACTTGACCTACTTATACAAACAAACTTGCAGAAGCTTACTTGATTTTGAGCAAGATCAAATAGAACACATATAATAGAGAATGAGAAATCAATCACACATGAACATAGGAGAATACTCTGGGGAAAGCCTAAACTAAGAACCCTTCTATCTGTATTATCATACAAGTGGAAATATCTCTGGATTGCACAAAGCTTTAGCTCACAAGCTATCTAGTTCTCAGTATAATCCCTCAATGCTACTCATAGACTGAACAGACACAACATATGCCTTCCTCCAGTCCTCCAAGCCTCATATTTCCTTGCGCAGTTTCTGTTGGGCCCTCTGGCTACCACTTGCGTCAATTCACCTCTCTCACAACTCACCAAACATAGAAGTAACCGCATAATCTTCAAGGAATGAATTCCTTCTGCATGCAAGAGATATCCTCAGTGGAATATTCCTGCAATTGATAGTACACTATCCCATCATCTGATCTCAACTAGGTCTCTGACTAAACTGACATGCATGAGTTATTTATGAGAGAATATTCAGTTATTTGAAGTGCAATAGTTACATACATGCATGCATTAACTAACTGAACTCACAATCAGTTCCACAAACTGTTGGAACTAATCTAACTAGACTTAACTCAGTTAACTAAGCTAACTAATTCCAACTCAAAGTACAACTCATCCTAATCTCCTTAATTAAGGGATAACTTCCTCAATCAAAGGGAAAATTGTTGCATGTCTTCACATAGACTTCATGTTTGATTTTCTCCAACTAATTAACTCAAGATGAATTAATTAATTATTTTCCAAACAACTGCTAAAATCAAATTCAATTTTTAGTTCTCAATTTTAGTTCAGGGACTACCTAAAATTGGAATGTATCGTGAAATGCTATTTATGGCAATGCTATTTTTAACACTTCTATATTTAGCATTTCTTGTTGCTATTTTCAACACTCCCTCTCAACAAGAAATGGATTATCTGTCACCCCAATCTTGTCTCTGTGGAACTTGAATTTGCATTTTGACAATGCCTTAGTCAAAATATCTATATCCTGCTTCTCGGTTGAAACATACAACAACAGCATGATCCTCTTCACCACACAGTCTAGAATATGATGATACAAGATATCGATGTGTTTGGACCTGTCATGAAATACTGGATTCTTACAGAGTTTGATACAACTCTGATTATCGCAATAGATAACAGTTGGATCCATCCTTTGACGAAACAATCCAACTAGAATTTTCTGCATCCAAATTTCCTCGCATCCTACCTGACTAACAGCCATGTATTTAGCCTCTGTTGAGCTAAGTGCAACTGACCTCTGTTTCTTGTTGTACCAAGAAACTGTAGCTGAACCAAGGCTGAAAATTCCTCCTGAAGTGCTCTTCCAACTAGATGGGACCCTATGAGGTGGTCAAAGTGTTCAAAAATGGAGCAGTAGAAATCAAAACTATTGATGGATGGAATTCTGTGTTCTTGGTAAATGGGCATAGATTGAAGGTATATTTTCAGCCCCTTACTAAGGAGATTTTATGTAGCATGTCCAATAGCCATTTGAAAATGAGTTGGCAGGTGGTAACACCAACCTATTGAAGATTTGATTCCTTCTTGTCCTTATTGAAAAAATAATAAAAGAAAAAAAATGTCAAAATAAAAGGTATTAAAAAAAATCCTATAATTATGAATTAGTTGACTAACATGACTGCAAAAGGATCAACCTAAAAGCCAGCATGCTAGCAGGAAGATCAAAATTTTAATAAAAAGGGAATATTACTTGATTTTTAGATATGTTGGCTACCACCAAGAAGAAGCAGGTTCATGAAATCGAGCACTTATCCAAGTTTGGGGTAACTAGCATGGACATTTTATGCAAGTAAACGCTTACTTCCCACTGCAGTTATTTTTTTCTACACTAGTGCAGGTAGATTTCAAGGTTAAAACTTTTCCTTTCTTATATTTTCCATTTCAAAAATTTCCACTAGTTTCTTTTCTAAAATTCCCAATGAATTACCTTCCTCTTTCTTCTAAGAAACTACCCTTGCCCAATTTCGTAAAATCCCTGTTTTCCCTTGAATTTGTTTCCACATCCCGTTTTGTTTATCCCTCTTGGTGATATTGTTTCAGGAATCCTTGTTGTAATGTTCCTTCCCATTCTAATTTTTTTTTTACCACCCTTCCCACTTCTTTATTCCCTGATAAATTGATTGCAGTATTTGATGTAGTCAATCTAGAAGGCATGCTCGTGAAACACCAAAGGATGGAGAAGAATTCTTTCTTGTATAATGAGGCAAAAAAATTGAAGTCCAGCTACAGAATTATGTTCTATCAAATTTTATGTTTTGGTAAAATTCCTTGATGCAAGATGCACAATGCAATGCAAGCAGGTTTAGTGTAGGAATGTAGCTGACTATGAAAGAAAGTAAAATTCACATAGTCCAGGAGTTTTTATCAAGGATATTTATGGATCTTTACCTTCCTGCACATGAGTACTGATATATCATAGCATTGCATGTTTCAATTAATACTCTCTTTCATCATTTACTGACTTCGGAAAACTATTTAAAGTGCAAGGTGTATAGGGTTTTGAAATCTAATTTTTTAATAAGTGTTGAAGTATGTCTTGATTAAATTATGAGGTGGACTGTGGGATAGTACTATTGTGTGATAGCCTGTATTCACCTTCCTTGAAATAATTTCGCATTGCTTGTCCATTATTACCTTATCGCGTAACTAATCATTGTAACCGTTGTGCCGCCGCTGCATAAACCTTCACTACACCCATTCATTATGACTCACCTGAGGTAGGTTGATATGAATTTTCACCTAATATAAAGATTTGTTTTCATCATGACTAGGTGAGTGGGACCAAAAAGACGAAGGGCGATGAACCTCCAAGATATTGCTCTCAGTAAAGCGTTGGTGTCACTTGCTAGAATTCTTTCGAGGGTATGATCACAAAGGGTGAAGTGTAGTTCGAAATGGCATCCATAAGGAGTGAGCCATTGTCTTTGCAGGCAATTGAGCAAACAAAAAAGTACCGGAAAAGCCTTGCACTATTGCAAGAATCTAGGTTCCTGCCATTCTTACAGAAGTTTTATGGGTTCGACATGGCTGTGGTACAGGAGTTCGCAAGGACATTCAAAGGAGGCCAAGTTAGGGTTGGATCGTTGAAGTTCAAAGTTACAAAAGAGTCTATTGCGCAAGCTACAGGCTTGCCACTTACAGGAGAGCATTGGTTTAAGAAGGACCGGATTGGGAAGAAACAATGGCATCGGTTCATGGTTGACAAAAATCTTAAGGTTGACTGGAGGAAGGGACTTCTGCAAAGTGCCATAATCAGGTAGTGGCGAGACCTCCTATTCATACTGCAAAAATTCATGACTAGAGAGGATCACTATAAATTGGCGTTCATGTATCACCTTTAGTTGTTGCTACACTTTGAGTCAGGAAAATTGATTAATTTCCCTTACTACGTGCTCCGGATTCTTGTGAAAATGGTGAAGGGCATGCAAAGTGGAAACGCAACCCAAGTTGAAAACAAGCTCTACCATCATGGGCTTATCATGATTGTGGTGAAGAAGAAGTTGGAAGAAAAAGGATTAACTTGGGGAGCATTCTTGAAGGAGTTTTGAGCAAGGAGTGTAGAGAAGTCTACTAGCATGAGTACAAGTAAGAAAAGGAAAGCAGAGACATCATCTCCTACCGAGCAGAAATATAAAAGCACACCAGTGTAAGCAGGGAAGAAGACTGTTGAAAATACTCCACCCTCGACTAAGAAGAGAAAGACCATAACCTCAGTGAGGAGGAAGACTGTCTCCAAAGGATGAACCAGCTGAGCTCTCTGATTATAATCGATGAATCACCACATGTTTCCCCTAAAGTTTATAATCTCTCAGTGCTTGCAGATGCAACAACACACATTATGGAAGATGAAGAGAACGCGGAACATGACGTATTGTTGACAACTTTTGTCAGCAGATTAAGGAAGAGGAAAATGACACCAAGTACTAGTGAAGTCCAAACAGAGGGTCATTAGGATGAAGAATAGAAGCATATAGGGACCCTTGATAATTTCAATGATCCATACATTGAAACCCTCAGTGATTTCGAGGAATAGAGTACTAAAACTCCCACTATTTTAGAAGAACAAGGTACTGAAGCCCCTACTATTTTAGAAAGACAGGGTACTAAAACCCTTGCTGGTCTGAATGGATAGGGTACTGAGTTTCCTGAACAATTGGAAGAACAGGGCATTAAAAACCCTGAGGAGTTGAGCGCAGAAGGTACTAAAACCCTTGGCACAAAGATTGTGGAGGGCATCAAAACCCTCAGTGACAAGGAAACCCCTAGTGTAAAAACCCTCGAGCGACATCATAATGCAGACATTTGATGGCCTTGACCTTGATGATGATGGGACTTGTGTTGGGCATGGAACCCCCTCAAAGCAGGTTTTGGGGCTCAAAGCCAAAGTTTTGGTCAAATATGTTGTAAGACTCTGCAAATTGCGGGCGCGGAGTGCAAAATGCATGTTGAGTCATAGGGTTGTCCGCCCTAAGTTTTGTAATGTAATGCAATGTCATGTCGGCCTGCTCATGGTCCACGGACCATGGGATTGTATAAATAAAGTGATGCTCTAAGTTGTAAAGAGAATTAGATATAGAGGAATCGATGGATTGATGTAATACTCTAGTAGCAGATAGAGAAGAAGTCTAAGTGTCTTGGGTTGTAATAGTAGCAAGAGGCTCTTCAACTGAGTGCGCAAAGGCATAGTATAGTCTGCAACTAAGTGCATGGACCCCTGTAGTTGAGTGTGCAGGTTGGAGTGAAGTCTATAACCCAAGAAGAACAATAATAAAGAGAGGTTTGATTCCAAACACTGTGTATCTTCTTTTGTATTACTTTCTATGCATTTATACTATTTTGTTTGTCGTGCACACTTATATGAATACTGAACACAGTTAAGTAGAATTGGGCTCATACAAATAAGTTATGTAATCGGGTAATAACGGGTTAATAGTAAGGAACTTGGGTAATAGCATAGATTGCACCTTGAATAGGGCTGCGCGAAGGCAGCATTGCAGGCTGCATGGTACTAGTAGGTTTGCGTAGCAATGAGCACATGGGGTCAAACTACAGACCACCGAAAAACCATCAGACATCTCTAGGGTGCAAAAACCTGGTTCTAGCACCCTCCCATACTACTTTGGGTGAGACTTCAGTCCACACTCCACGAATTGTTGCCAAAAGGGCCAGTAGTACCAGAACTTGTTTAGCTAAATCATCTTTGAACTTGGGTCAGGCCCATTTAAGCCAACAAATGGTTCTATTGCCAAGACTGGGATCTGCATAAGGGATTTCCAATGTCATGTCACTAGAATCTAACAAAGAAATAAATTGAAGGGTGGTTGGACAAGAATATTCATTAGTTCGCGGCACAGGAAAATAGGAATATGTGAGTATCTAAGGAACAATGCTTGGAGCACTACTTATATATGGAAATCCATGAAATTTTATTTGCATCCTTTCCTTCTAATTTGTACGAGTGGATAGCGAAGCTAGCAGAAAGTCACGGAAGGTGTAGGCTCAACAAACCAATTGTGTGGACTCCGAAATTAGTGTGCAGACTAGAAGCGTTAGGAGATAAGATCTCATGAGCTGTGGACCATTGGCTCGATCAAATTATAGGAGGATTTATCACTGAGTTCACGGTAGATATGACCTTCAGCTGCAATGAGGCAGAACGATGCTTCCTTAAAGGACCGCGAGGTAAGTATATTAAACATTTGAACACTTGGATTAAGATGCTATTATGTCAGAAGAAGGTTATGCGAATAAATTAATGTTTTGAACTACGCGAAGTGGGAAGATCTACAGAAGTGGAGGTAGTGAAGAATTAGAAACCAGTAACTTAATTTCACATTCACAGGAAAGTGAAGAAGAGCGCTTGCCACTTTCACCTACACCACCACCCATCTCACCCTCCTCACTTCCATCTCCACCCACCCCACCTCGGCCACCACCACAGTTTAGTATGGAGAGTGCGATCAAACTACTGGTATTCATAGGAGTAGGGAATGAAGATCCGAACCAATTCTAGTTCATAGTCAGGGCAATATGGGAAGCACAAGGAGTTGTTGATGACAATATCAAAAAGGCTACATTGGTAATCACGTTACAGGACCACACATTAACGTGGCACATCAAGCATTCTAATGACCATCCAAACAAAGGAATCATAGAAATCTAGACCATGCTAAACAGAGAATTTAGCAGGCCAAAGTAGGAGAGACAATCAATTATCGGGTTTGAGGAGATCGCAATGCTCCCAGGCAAGACCCCCTAGGATCTGAACCAAAGATTGAAGAGTATGATTCATGAAGCCAATATGACCTTGACACGTGGAAAACACCGCACATGGTTTGTACCATCACTAACACTGCATTTAAGGACGACGCTGTCACAACAAAAGCTTTCCACCCAGGCCGAAGCTTTGGAGATGGCAATGAGATTGCATGAGATCCCTATAAGACCTCGGTCTAGGAGTCCAACAAACCCATGCACAACTGAAAAATCTGTGTTTAGAGATGCAAAGTTTGAAGTAGGATAGGACACCTCGGCCAGAGTACGTGAGGAGGTATGTTCCATAAAATTCAAAGCCCAGGGGCATGACAAGGACCACTATCCAGTATTCGTGAATTACATAGCGGGAGGAGGGCCGAGGCCGTTAAGACCTGAGGCATAAGTAGGACCAAGAATGGTGCCTGCACTATGGTGCACGGTCTATCAGATAAGAGGAAACCACACTACAAATAATTGTAAGTTATTGCAGAAGTATATGCAGACATCCCAACAATTGTTTTGTAATTTCTGCAGGTCGGTAGGTCATGATGAATTCACCTACAGAAGCTACGAACTAATGGATCGAACTCCTGCCTACAGGGTGCATACCGAAATGTGAGCCCTTGAACCAAATATAGGAATGGCATGCACTGGATTTCAAGGGCACAGACGAGGTCGAGGTGGAATGGGACCAGGAAGCAGTCGTAGAAAACTAATTTGTTACAATTACAGAGGGCTAGGGAACTATGCCCGCAATTGTACAAACCTGACAAGGACAAGTAAATCATGTTTGTACTGTACTCAGTTTGATCATGAGGAATGCCTTACCTTGATAGCGAGGCTGTGGGAAAAAGGGATACTCCAGCCTCCTCCAACTCAGAATTTGCAGATGATGAGGTCTGAGCCGCGAGAAGAAGACCTGAATGTAAACATAGGGCTCAGGAGCGGTATGACCACTGGTGATGATAAAGGTAAGTAGTCAAAAGAAAGTGTGTGGGTTCACAAGGCTCCTACAAAGGAACTTGAATTTTATTTAGAACGTGTGAATGACAAATTCATGGAAGCTAAGAAGAGCTTCATGGAGGCCTCTACTTCAGGTAGTAAGGATCAACTAGAACCAAGGATGGATCCTTCAATGCTCACTACCTTCCTGGAGACATGCATGAAACTGCTACATGACAGCAAGGCAATAAAAGGACTACAGAAACTTATCACTAGGTGCACGGGGTCAAGAGAACTACTCTTGGTCAGGAAACTTGGAAAGCATGCATTGCGTAGAGGAAGGGAAATGAGGTTGACAGCACAGATCAGTGAGTACGAAATGGATCAGGTAATCCTAGATCTTAGATCGGACGCAAATGTAATGCCGAAACATACATGGGAATGCATGGGAAGACCTGTGCTACAATGGTCTCCTATTCAAGTGCGAATGGCGAACCAATAGAAGATCCTTCCCATGGGAATATTGCAAGGGGTAACGGTGGATATTGAAGGTGTGAGCGCACAGGCAGATTTTGAAGTGATAGAGATTGTCGGTGAAAGTAATCCCTATCCCACACTACTAGGAATAGATTGGGCCACTGATATGAATGGAGTCATAAATTTGAAGAAGTGCAAAATGATCTTTGAGAAAAAGTCACTATGCATAGTAGTACTGCTAGATCCAGCCAAAGGAGCACGATACACTAAACCAGTGTGCAACGATGATACAGAGGACGATCTTGACTGCATCTACAAAATAACTGCATGAGAATAGGATTGGGTGAATCTGATTGCAGATGGAAGGATTTTGTGGGAGCGTGAAAGCTCCTACACTTCGGATTCAGGTGAGGAAGTAGAGAATTTGCAGAATCGGCTGCATGAAGTAACAACGCTTAACTGAAACATGATAGTTAGATCACTGCACTACGTGACAATAGTGGCAAGGGATCTACCTATGTATGATGGGTTGACAGTGGTGGATTAATTCCTGAACAAATTTAAAAGCACCCGAACAACAGTTGTTCGATGCTCTGAAATGGGCACTGTGCATGACCCCCACAAGATGGTGGGGTAGACATCAGATATGTTTTGAGGACTGGTGTGGATGAAAGAGGATGATGCACCTATGATTTGGAAAACCCTAGCTAAGGATGAGAGCCAGTTGCCAGGGGCAGAACAACTTGCGTGCCCACCTTTCCCGATGGGTACAAACATATGACATGCAACCCACACAAGCGCACATGACTCATAGAATAGAGAATCAGAACAAAACACAACAACAGGAAAGGTGAAGCATGCCAAGGACTACCCATGGAGAAGCATTTGATAAGGTGTGTGAAGTGCTGAATAGGGTTCACTAGGGACACGCACTGACTGGGACTTTTGCGTACCAGTAGTTTTATGGGCCTATAGGACCATGTACAAAACCCTTCCTGCAAAAACAATTCTAAGGTTGAGGAACAAGGTAGGGACCATAATTTTTTAGGGGAATGTAACAATGAATCCACACATAAGAGCACCCATAGGTGTGACAGTGCACGAAGTGTGGGACGAAGAAATCACATAGCTATGCGATGTAGAACACATAAGGCTTCAGGAAGCCATTCGTAAAGGGAACCTTAAACTTTGCAAACTCGAAAAAGACCAGGTATGACTAAGGAAGAAAAGCATTTTGATGGACGTCAAGGTCAAGAGGCTGGAAAACGAGATCAAGCAAGCATATCTCATTGATAAACCAAGGATGGCAAGGCACGATGTGGATGATCATACCAATGAATTAGAAGACTATCGCCACGAATTCATTAGCCTGCTTCCATGGCTAGGACTGACCACATATCACCAAATGCAGTAACCAGGGGAATGCATTGCATACAGTAGAGCATGAAGCACCAACTATCATGAGGGTAATTGAGGATTTTCCGTAGACTATACTGGAAGGCGGGATGGAGCCTCACACCAGCAGCGTGACCACCTTTCTAGTCATAGCAAGAACAGTCTTAGCACTCCACGCAGCTGGAAGAGAGTGTGGGACTATAAAAGATTCTGCCTAGCAGCTGCGCACTCTGATAGATGCGTGTAGGAACATCCGGTCACCAGGTTCACTCCTGCACAGGGGGGTTTGCACTGCCACATGCGTAGGCTGGGAAGTGACCATTGGCGTCACTGTTCATGACAGGATGTCCGATTTAAGGCCAAATGGAGTGGGCAACAAACATTTAAGACAGCAGTTACGGGCAAGATTTTGGAAAGTCTACGCCAAGAAAGCATTGATGGCCCAGAATTGGGGGGAACAGTCGAATTTGAATTCAAAATGCACTATAGAACTCTAGGGGCTAGCCACGAGACAACACTTGTTCACTTGAGACTTGAGCGGTTGAATAGAGCACAAAGTGTTGAGCACCAAGCAATATTCGAGCCCCTAAGTTTGTGAAAGACTACATACAATACAGACAAGATGACAGATACTAGGGCAGGTTTGGAGTTTGAAGAAGGAACCACTCGCGAGGCTGCACTAACCCATACGATACACGATGTTTCCGAAGGTACTCGAGTTGCGCCAGAAATCCCGAAATCACCTCAAATGCCAAGACCAAAAAAATATAAGCAGGCAATGGGACCAGTCCGCGTGTCCCCGAGCAATATGCGGTTCGGTAAGCTATCAATGGAGGAAAATGGCAAGATTGTCACCATTGAGACATATGAAGAGGAGGAGGACTTACAGGCTTTGATTACTGAGGTAGAGGAAGAAGAAGACATGGAGGCGGACATCCAACTGATGTGCTATGCAGCAAAATTGCCAAAGTATGTCCCTCTGTGAAAAGGGAAAGCTAAGGTACCAAAGGATCTAGATGCATCGAAGAGTGCACTCCATACCACGTTCCTCCCCAATGGAATTACCTTTGAGGGTATGCTCCTAGGACTTGTGCCTACCCTGAAATTTGAATATTGGGACCTCGCAGACAGCAAGAAGTTCCCATACTTAGAGACAGAGAACCTAATGAAACAAAATATGGAGGGGCTGGTGATCACGTTACAATCACAAAAATGGCTACACAGTGTGGCGAAGGTTGCGTGCTTCATCTACTGTGGATACCACAATTTCACCGTGCACCCATCGCCATTTTCATCATCAGGTAGCTGCTTTGCCTGCTGCATGATGGGTGCTTATGGCTGGAGGAGCATATTCCCATCATGGCGGATCTCATCCATATAATTTCTCAGCTTCCCTGTAAGGGAAAGGACCACATGAATATAGTAGGAAAAAGTGACATTTTGGGTCTCACGAAAGTCATGAAGAAAAAATATAAGCTCGAGAAGAAAAAGAGGGGTTACGCCATCAACAGTATCAAGGATAAAGGGGTGCGCATAGCCACCCAACTCTTAGCTAGTAAAGTAACGAGAAAATTCCATGGCGATGAAGCACCACCATTGGTAGTTCTGTTGGCCGAACAGTGTGCAGAAGGGGTCCAGTTCAACTAGGCCGAGTTCCTTTGCGAAGAAATTTTTCTCAACTACAAGGAGGCCCAAGAGTAGGGTAAGACCTTCCATTGTGCGTGGTTTCTCTTGTCCATCTTACTAGTAGCAGAAGAATCGCCGGAGGACAGTTAGTTCCCGAGCATTGAGTGTGACATACCAGAGGCTGCTAAGTATGCTTTGCTATGGGTTACCAAGGACGTGAAGCAAATTCGCAATACAAAGATTTTCTTGGGTGCTCATGGAGGCGAGCATCTAGATGTGGATTAATAGGAGGTCGTTCCTATCCCCCACAGTGCACAACGGTCTACAGAGTTTTGTAGACTTCAAGGCAGACATGCACAATATTTACATCAGGGCATGAAAGGATCCAGTGTAGTAGTCAATGAATCTTCCATTCATAGCCACTTACCACATGATCTTTATAGTGTTAGAGACATGGCCTCCTGAATGGCGTGCCCCGGATTTGGTGGAGTTGGAGAAGACAACAATGCAGAAAAGGAAGGAGGATTCCAAGTTGTGCATCACCCAGCTAGCCGAGAAAAAGCTCAACGAAAAAGTGGTAGTTGATGTCAGGGAAGCCCACGAAGCAGCACAGGTAGCCACAGAGCAAAAGCAGGCTGCCTAGCAGTGGCAGCAGTGCAGACATTAGAGGCTGCAACCACACAGGTAGAGGATGGCCAGGAGTGTCTGTAGGACAGGAGGTAAAGGACACAGACATTGCAGAAGAGGGCGTGGACCCAAGAGCCACTTCGACCCAACTCAAACGGCTGCACTTCCTAGAGATATCAGGTCCACGGAAAATGGTCAAGCCCTCGAAGCTGGCCATCAACCCGATGACATTAATTGAAGGAGACCTCTACGACATGAGCGAGATGGTTCGTGATGTCACCAAGGAAGCACTCCAAGAAGTTATGACAGAGCAGCAGACTATGTTGGGGGCCCTAAGGGCACAGCTGTAGGAACTACAGGTGTGGCCCCCATAGGAAGGAACCTTGTCCACTTATTTCGCAGCACATACATGAGCAACAGAATAGATTATGCACAAGGATGTCCAATACCATAGTGTTACCAGAAGGAGCGCTAGTAGCAGCAAATGAGATCGATAGAGTTGTAGTTGGCAGGATCAAAGGACTTGGCCTCAATTTGGTTGCCCTTCCACGAGAAACACTATACCAACTATAGGATCGAATAACAACATAACTCTGTGCCAGGGAGGGTCATGCAATACAGGTTCTGAGTGAGCAAAAGATAAGCATCGAACAACTCAGCCTACAGTGTGATGAACTGGTATCACAGACTCAGTAGTTGGAACAGGTGGTAGATGATGCATGCAAATGTGCCTTGGAGCTAGCCATCCCAGCAGATCTACTAGCAGATGAATGGATCCATAGGTTTGCGACTGACGTTCGCGAAGATAGAACATAAATGAAAAAGGTTCAGCTGGAGCTGAATCTTTAAATCACCGAGTTTTGATTGAAGGCACAACCTTCCACTCCCCTGGAAATCAAAGAATAGCACACTTGCGCTATCCAAATAGGGTTGGAAGAAATTTGACGTGCAGTACAAGACTATACCAGTATTTTGGAACAAGAATTTGCGGTCCTCACATATTTGCAGGAGGACCCCAACATACAACACCTAGAAATAGAGGCCCGCGAACTTTAGGTGCAGTACAACAATGTCTGAGGAACTGTCAGGGTAGTAGTCCTCACTCAACAACTTGCGAAGATGTAGCAAGCTAAGGCACCAAAGGAGTAGGTGGATGCAGCACGACAGAGAGAGGTAATTCTCAAAGCGTGCATCCAACCATGGATTGATGAGGCCTTCTCCGTCACGGGAGATATCAAAGGTAAGCTCACACATATGTAGGCGATGTATGCACTAAGGAAGTGATTTTCTCCTCACAAAGAGGCTTTGGAAGAGCACATGAAGCAGGTCCAACAAACCGCAGAGAAATGCGCTGCAAATCTCTGAGCAGTTCAGGACCAGTTGGAGGGACTTCGTGCCAAGATCGTTGTGCGAACAGAGTGACCTGAGTGTGAGTCACAATGTTTTTTTTGGGGTCCTGTTGGGCATGGAATCCCCCCGTAGTAGGTTTTGGGGCTCAAAGCCCAAGTTTTGGTCAAATATGTTGTAAGCCTCCGCGTATTGCAGTCGTAGAGCGCGAAATGCATGTTGATTCATAGGGTTGTCTGCCCTAAGTTTTCTAATTTAATGCAATGTCATGTCAGCCTACCCATGGTCAATAGAGCATGGGATTGTATAAATAGAGTGAGGCTCTAAGTTGCCGAAAGGACCAGTAGTACCGGGATTTGTTTGGCTAAATCATCTTTGAACCTGGGTCAGGCCCATACAAGCCAACAAACTATTTCAAGTCCATTCCAAAGAAGACATTTACACCTGAAGATATTAGCACAACACCCTCTACTCTCTACCTCAATAGCCTAATAGAAGAATTAGAGCAGCAAATTCATGACCTAGAGGCTTTGAACTAGGTCATGAAGGAACAAAGTTGGCAGAAGTAGAGCAAGGTGGAGCTACTTGTAAAGGAAAAAAGGAATAAGAAACAAGTAAAAGTGTGGAAGTATCGGGCTTCCAAATGCTACAAACGACTCAACAAGGTGACAAATCAGATAAGAAGTTCCTGAGGGAAAAAGCCGAAGATAGTGAAAGCGTTACTAAGCATTGAAGTTCGGGATTGAGAGCTAGCCACTCATTTTTTGAAGATTTTTTTGCAAAAGGAAAAATGTCACAAAAACTTAGGTATGGGAGGATGTTGGTGTCCCAAATTGCCCTATTTTTACCTCATTTCTATACAAATTAACCTCTATTTTATCTCAACTTAAACCTCTCTTTCCTGCACAAGTACAAGATAACTACCTATTCCTGCATATGCTTCGTATTTTACATTAAGATTTATTAAAGTGCTTTACTAATCATTTTTACATAGATTTCATTCCTATTAAGTACCTCTTGTAACTTATGATAATTTCCTAGAATTAATTGAGGAACCTAGTGTTAATTATGAGTTAGTATGATCAGTGCAGGCATATTCCTGCACTGTCATGATGATTGGTCTGAGATTTATGTGAGTTGAATATTTCCACGCGGACATTTTGATCCATGAATCTGAGTTCAATTTCTGATTAACTGAGGATGGATATTGGTGGCGCATAATTAGGGATGTTTTGCAAGGATGTTCTATGGCCAGCGAAGTACACATTCCATTATAGTTGTTAGATGATTTTGTAATTTTTGGTTGTTAGTCTGTTCAGTCGAAAGGCCTGAATAAGAAAATGACTATAATTAGTGGAATACGGCTAAGGCCAAAAGGATGTGTAAAATATACATTGTACGTAGAACTAGCTAGTGATCCTTATACTATAATTTCATTTTGTATGTAACCTGGTATCACCCTCAGCTCTGGGTTGGACTCACACTACTATGTACATTTTCTGATCAAGTAATACAAGGAATCTGCCATGTTATTCATGCACTGTGTTTAATTTATCTTTGATGCATACTTGAGTGTTGAATCTTTTCATTTCTTAAACGATAAATGAGTTGGTTGGCTAGGGCTCAGCCAACCGAGCTCATTTACCCTTGTTCTTTTGTTATTTGGAAAGATTGTGCAGATATTTCCCTTTGCAGTTGCGTGGTGTGAACAATTTTATATTTATTTATGAAGTTCTAATTTAAATCTATTTCGGAGTTAAGTGTGAAACATATCCATGGCTTGTGAGTTAATTGAGTTGTTTCATTTTCATAATTCCTTTCTCACATTTATTTACTCGCAGTACTTGTCTCGATTTTCTTATGCTTGGATCATGCAGGAAGAAAGTACTAGTGCATGTGATTTCCTACACTCTGGTTCAGTCATTTACTTTACAACGAACATTGCATTTCTTTCCCTAATTATCATTTCAGTTATTCATGCAAGAACTGGACTGGTAATTTCAATAATTGTCTTCAGCATTAAAAGTATATTTTTGAAGGATCTGGAAACAATTGCATGAATTTATCATAGACACGTTATACTTGCATTTTATGCTTTACCACTAAGGAACAGAAACACTTTAAGTGGATTTCCGAATTTAGATGATATATGCAGATCACTTAGACTACTACTTTGATTACCTCGAGTTGCTTTCATTTCATGAATTTTACTTCCTTTGCACGATTTAATTGATTAAGGCATTTCTTTTCCATAGATAATTTATTTTAGAATTTCGTTTGCAATTGCAATTTTTTTTCATCACGTCTTTCAACCTTTTCAAAAGTAAATTAGAAACTTGGTGAAGGAAACTCTGCCTGGTGCAAAAATTGGTCCCTTGTCACATAAACAGAGTGCTCTAGGCCTTGACGCTTAGAGCACCTCTACAAAGACATAAATCTTCAGTAAGGGAAGTAAAATATACTCTTACCTAGAGGCATTGTACCTACACTAGTGCAAACACATTGCAATAGTACAAGAACGGGTTGTTTGTGTAGAAGGAAGATCAAGAGGAGAACACATATATGCAAGGGACCACTTTTCAAACTATTAGCCATCTATATGAAGATAAACATAGCATTTCCTTCCAGCATCTAAGATTGCTTCAGTTGTGTGAAAGATCCTTTACTTTTGCAAATTGTTCTTTTATATTCCAGCACTAGAGTTGCTTTGGTGTCAATTACCTTTAAGATTGTTTTCTATTTGATTCTACAAATATTTCCTTTGAGAAGTAGTATTAATAATAGGAAAAGTTCATACCACCTCTAGCATTGCTTGTGCTTTGTCTCTAAGTTTATGGAAAGCACGGGTTGACAATTAAGTGTTGAGGAGTTTGGTTAAGTGCAATTCCTGCACCCAAGAATGTGTGACGAAGGTGTTAAAAATGATGAAAATAATGAGAGGGGATAGTGAATTAGGGTTGTAGGAATTTTAAAATTTTCTTTCACTTGCAATGTTATTAGGAAACCAATTAACTACAACAATTTATTCATATAAATATGGAAAGAACCAGCATAACTAGAAAAAAAGTACACATAGATTCTTCAAATTATTTATTCAATTTCTTTGGCTACAACCAATAGGAAGTTAATACTACCTAATTTATCGGCTACAAATGAAAGGATCTACAATCCATAAATTTTATAAGCTACTAATCAAAAGAGATTTAACCTCTAATTATTTACTAGAAACTATTGGATGTCGCTACAATCCCTAACTTGCAAGATACAACTTGCTTGAACTCAATGGTTCATCTTTCATATAATTTTCCTACTCAAACCATGAAGGCGAACTCCTTACATAAATAATTAAATTTTTACTTCAAAAACTCACCATAAACACCTTTATCCATATTTGATTACTAGTAAATCCACCATCCACACCTGAAACATCAATCCATTCCAATTCGCATAATACACTTCCCACTTCTTAATTCACACTAATATTGTTTAATCAATTATGCTTATAAAGAATTTTACCTATTAAATTTAGCATATATGTAATTCTACCCCTTTCATCAACCAAGGGGGTCTCCTTGATGTCAATTCACAATTAGACATCACACCATTTGGAGTAGTGTTATGGCTAACAAATCGCTCTTACGGACAAGAGCAATCTCCCTAGTCTCTAAAGAGATCCAGTAGAAAACAAAACAAGTGACTGCTACCTTTCCTTAATTCATAACTAAAGCATAAAGTATAAATATGCAAGGGCCTCTTACATTTCTATGAAATTGCTATGGAATTCTTTGTGATGCTTTCAAAATCCTTTCCTCGTTCTTCAACAAAAGATATGCATAAATAAAAACAAACGAGGCATAAAATCATAACTTATATAAATATGAAACATAAAGAAACTAAAAATTGCAACATAGCATATATCATAGGATTAAACCAATATTCAGTTATAAATCATTCAAAGGATAAAGGATCTTTACAAAGAGCATTAAAACAAGTGCAATTATGAAAGAAACAATGCTTGTATTGATCTTTGAACCGAAAGAAACAATACAACCTTGCCTTGATGATGCAAGCCTCCTCCAAATAATCTCAAATCTTCCCCGTAGGGGACAAACTTTGTAGCCTTATTCCAATAGCATAAGTTTACATTTAGAAGTCCTCCCTAGCCCTCTGGTCTAGGTTGAATTTATAGACCAAGAGGAGGAGGTTTGAGATCCTCTTCTCAAGGGATGAGATACTCAAAAGGATGGATTAGGGTTCCACTTTCTCTCCGTTAACAAAGGGATGAGGCCCAAGTATGTAGAGGCTCGTAGCTTTCATTTGGGAAATATTCCTCCAACAAGTCTTCTGGAAATCACTTTCTATTTTTACTCATGTTAAGTGATTTGTGCAGTTCCCAATCAAAGAGTCAGCACAAATTTGTGCAAACCATAATAGTAAAAACTGTGGTTGCAAAGATTCTAATGGAAACTGTGAAAGTGCTTAAAAGTGGGTCTTTTGGTAATGTAATCTAGGCTTCTTTTTGTCTTTGGGATTGTTTTTCTTCCAACATTATAGGGCAATTCTTGGAACACTTCATCAAATAGTGAGAGATCCATATTAGTGGTCATTTGTCTAATGGTGACAAAATAACATGTAATAGATTTCCCCCTAAAGTGTAAATTCAGAAAAATATGTTTGAGGACTGAAGCACTTTATCATGCAAAAGTTTGAATTAGACACCATGCTTGGAGACCTAAAACAATCAATCAAGGGTTACAATACAATATCTTCATATAATCATCAATGAGGTAGGAATTCCCATGCTCAAAGCAAAAGTATATCAAAGAATCAGTATGGAAATATACAAAGATCCATGTCGAAAATAGACATAGTATGGATGCAACAATTAAATATGGATCCATATTTACAATAATGAACATTTAACACTACATGCAACATGGATGGATGAAACTAGATCTAGGGTATTGGTATTCATCTCTATCAATCCATAGTATGAATATAACCATGTGAGTGAATGTCTCAAAGTAAAACATGGTAGAAACCTCTTGATTACTAGTCAATGAACTGAACTGTTAACAAGTGCGAGAGAAACCACCAATATTGACAATGGTTCTCAAGGTACGTTATTACAATCTATATAGTGTGATTAAATGTCTTGAAGTCGAACACTCATTGAATCATTCAATTGAAGGTCAATGATGAAAACCTATCATTGAAGGTGAGAAACCTGCCATTAAGGCATTATTGATAGTGTTAGACCTACGAAGATTCATAGGATGTCCCCAATATGAAGTCCCGATTAAACCTCACACAGTTTCATGTAGGAGTTCCATCTAGAATACAACCTAGTTTTCAATGTAGTGGTTGCTAATGATATGCATTGGATACAATTACACATAGAGTGATGTATAGTGACATTGGTGAGAACAAGTGTTTGAGCCTATGGAGTGTTAAGTTCAATGAATGATGCTTTTTCCATGGGGAAGGGAAAATAATTGAGCCCCTTAAAAACATGTAATAGTACACATCTTCAAAGGAACACACGAGCATAATAACATCATAAGATAATATGTGAAATAGTTCACAAGTTAACAGTGATGAATTAATATAGTAACACGCATTCAACAAGATGTATACCAATGCAAACAAAATAGTTCATACGCATAAACCTAATTTAAATAACATACGTTGCAAACATAAAAATAATAGCCCTACTACATTTACAACATATGCATGAAAAAATGTCATCTCCAAGCTTTTATTAAGTGAAATTTCCAATCATGCATACACCATTGAGGGACCACTAGCCCCAATACTGGAACATGAATTCAACATCCCCTTCTCCTCCAAACAAACATACTTCCCCTACACTATAGGGAAGCCAAGGCTCTCGCAAAACTCCCATGCTCCCAACTATAAGCCTAAGCCTAGAGAAAATCTTAGCTCCGAAAATCCCTTTACATGAGTTATGAGGTTCTATTTATAACAATATTAGGTGACTCTTCAACTCCCTTTTGTGACTTTTGGACTACCCTGATGACTCTTCAACCTGTTTGCAAAATAATTCATTACATTACATCATGCCTCTTCGCATTCCAATATTGACACATGGAATTCAACTTACAAATTATTTACAAATAATATTCCAATTTATATTCACACCCATATAAGAAAAAACAGGGTAGATCCAACTAGACAACTAACAAGGAAAAACACTATCATGCCTAAGTTTGGGAGAACTCAAGCTCAACAAATTTCAATTGATGCTTCTTGGTCACGTAGCGGTGCCATGATTGGTACTATGGCATGACATCCCCAAAATATGTGATATTGTCTGGATGGAAAAGGACTCTAGCCTTTATGACATATACGTACAATGTTTTGGGACTAGTTTCAACTTGCTTCTGAAGCATGAGCAACATTGTTCGCACTTGGATAGGGTGACCAATGTAGTTGTGCATGTTTTTATCTATTCACCTCCAAGTCCTCCTAGGTGGAAATTTGTCCCAACGTCTCTAAGTATTCATGTATTTCCTTTATGACCTCGTTCCTAGGTCTAGATTCAGTGAGTGATCCACCTGATGGGATCCTGTAGGTCTTCACCAAGAAATCTAGATTGTTGTATAACCGTGCATACGAGGCCCGGATGTTACCAATGAATGAGGCAGAGTGCTTTGTTATGGATTAACATCCACACTCTCTCTTTCTCCATCTCTACTCGTGGCTTCATTTTCTTACCTAAGAATTATGGGAATTTTGAGGTCAAAAATGGGGCTCCTAAGCAAATTATAAAATATTATTGGAAATAATAAAATAAGATTTGATTACATCAAATTTTAGAGGGAAAAAAGAAAAAACTATTTTTTCAACTCGTATTTTCAACTTATCTCCATATGGGTTTACTCAAATTTCAAGCGAAAACACTCGTTAGATGCATAATTTGATTCCTCGTCCAAGAAGTACCCATGTTGCATACTTTCAATGGACCCTACTACACAAAAAATGAGAAATAAATGAAAAATTTGATTGCAATCACATTTTTTCATGTATTTTTCATTTTTCGTGTAACAAGGTCCATCAAAAGTATCCAACATTGGTATTGTTTGGATAAGGAAGTAAATTTGTCATCCAACGAGTACTCTCGGTCAAAATTTGAGTAAAACTTTAGGGAGATAAGTTGAAATATGATTTGAAAAAGTAGTTTTATTATTTTATTATTTTTTAGTATTTTTACTTTTTTACTCAAAAATGGTGAATCATCCCCCATGGTTGACATCATCATCTTGAATCCTATTGGTTCTTATAAATTTTATTGTGCATTTTTATTATGAGGCCCATTTTATACCCCAAAATTCCCCTAATGTCAAGCGGTGGCCCTTTGTATTGCATTGTCCATTCATGCATGACAACGATTGTAACATGCACATTTCTGAGAGTTTTGACAAAGTCTTTACACTTCTTCTGCAAGCCATGCAATGAAAAAAATTCCTTATGCATAGTAACAAGCTCCTCATAGGGATTCCACATGGTCTCTCCAAGTGTCATTACGTTACTAAGTATCGGTGCCCTCATTTCCTCTAGGTGGACCTATGCGGAAGCCGAGTTCTGAGTTACTACATCAATTTATTTAACCTCTTTCCTAGCAGCCTACAAGTTCTTTTTCAATTAATTTCTCTCGGCCAACAGATACTGAGTATTTGAGTTTGATGCACCTACGAAGGCTAAGTTGGTTGAGGTAATGACTTCGGTATTTCTCCTGGTGTCAGCCACATTCACCCTTTCTCTAAAAAAATTATAAGGTGCGATATCGTTCAGAAAATGCTTCTTACACACTTGTAAAATATTCTTCTAGAGTTCATCGTATGACAGATTGTACATGTCCATAACCAAATCATCGTCAATAGGAACAACTTCTCCTTCCTCACCTAGAGCTGACTCTACTGCTGGAGGTGGTGTAGTTTGAATAGTGGCCTATTATGTGCTAGGTGTCAGGTCGGCATCCTGATTCTACAACTCTGGTTTTTCCTTTGTGTCATTGATCTCTATCAATTATTTAATCTACTGAGTAATATCTTTATTTTGCATTTGTTTGTCCTTCTCCTCTACTGGTTGTCGGTTCTATTCTTTCTCTTCAACTTGTTTCTGCATTGTTTCTTTTGCTATTACACTATGGCTTTCTTCTTCTTCCTCCTTCTGTTTATCTTCTTGTTCTTACTTCTTCTTTTCTTCCTCTAATATCCTATGTTATTCCTCTTCCTCCAATATGGTCTCTACACACTTTGTTTCCTCTTTTCCTCTCTTGCTAAAGCCACTTTCATAATAGTCAGATATGCTTTCATCTTACAGCTTCATTCTCCCCCAAGGCTATAAGAAACCTTTCTCTTTCCCATATCTTGTTCAGAGTTGCTTCCTTCTGCTAACACTACATCTAGAGTAGCTTCCTTTTGTGGAGTCACTTGTGAAGTTCTTAAAAAATTGAATATATTGCGGGTCTTGGACACATTATAGAAATTCTTCCATGGATCCTCCTACTACCAATGAAATGTCCCACTAATCCACTCAAAGTGAATTCTCCCCACTAATCCACTCAAAGTGAATTCTCTCATAATGGTTTTTTGAAATACCACGGTGATTGTATGGGTTAAAGTCATGAGTACCAAATGCAAACTTATATATCACCTTTCCTTCAGTATCTATGAATTTCATGTTCTTTATCTCATACGATCTGATTTGCATAGGAAGAGTTTTCCAAGGTGCTTTCTTCTCCTTGTGTAAAGCTACTGAAAACCCTGTGGCGAGATGATATGACACATCTTACATGACAAGATTTTCGGTGGCATAAATTAGCAAAACTGCAGTTACTTTGCTTTGTCAAACACTCTAAGGAAGGTGCCATATGGTGAGGCAAACCAATTTGTGATCTCTGATACTTCTTCCATTGCCCCAAGTGACATTCAAGGTGGTTCTTCCCCAAATATCATATTATATAGAAAAATGACGAATTGCTCAGTTAGATTTCCATAACTCCTCGATGGATGCAATACAAGAGGAGCTTGTAGTCGATGTGCACAACAGGATCTCAATGTTTCCAAGTCGAGTTCATGCAAGGGAATGCATTATGTGCACAGATTACATCCAATAAATATGCATACACATAGAATCTCGCCTACCCACCCTTGAGAGGATCCAGGGTGTTCGCTACATGGATACTTAACTATCGATCCAACAAGTTCGACCAGTTTAAAAACTTCCCCTAGTTCAAAACCTGGTTGAATAAGATTTCCCACCCTCCAGGAAATATCTTTGTGCTTTTCTGACCATACATTTTGCAAGATAAGATGATCAGCAGCCGATAGGCCCTCCTGAGAGACCTTGTCTTATATGTGTTGGTGGGTGTGTAAAAAATTTGATGGCTCCTTCACCCAACTCTTAACAAAATATTTTTTGCCCAAATAGATGTTGGTGGCATAGAAGTATGAATCCATGAGTCTTCCTTGCTAGAGAAAATGGTACATTCATCGGTAATATGCTGCGAGAAAAGTAGCAAGCCTTTGTTCACTTGCACTACTCAAATTCATGGACTTCACATCAATATGTGAGACAATCCACCTAAATACATTTGAACATGGGAAGGATGGATATTTGTGTGTAACCCTATGTAGCCCTTATTTCTAGAAATTAATGTATACCTATTGGTCCTCTAGATCTTCTTCAAATATCTTTGTTGAAAACACTTCGTTCACTTTCTTCCATGTAAGATCTGATTCCTTTTCCACATACAATTGAGTGTTTGATTATACTAGAAAGATTACTGGCATGCTCTCAACTGCTTCTCTAGTACTTCTTTCTATGATATATTTTGAGGCATCTCTTTTGAGTGCCATGATAACAATGACTGCTAGAGAGAAGTGCTCAACAATTGTGGTACTTGTGGGATGAAAAAGGCACTCGTGGAAAGTATAAATTATCTTTTCCAAAACCACTTTCAAAGCAATCTCAGGAAGCAAACCATGCATTGATGATCAATATTGCACAATTATGTTGGTCAAGTGAGGGAAACTAGTTGTGGGAACTGTGCAATAGTCAAGGGTGCAACTCGACGCTTGAGACTACAAAATGTACAATTTATCCTGGGTAGTGACTTAGGGAGACTCCACATTGTGTAGTGTCAGTGGCCAAGGTGGAAAACTAAGCCTTGGAACTATGTAATGCACAATTGGGATGGCATGTACTGTTCATTGTGTAGTCTCATATGCCAAGCCTCATATTCGAGCTTCAAACTTGCGCATTGCCAAGCTAGGAAAGGCAATGCATAACAACTAGATGTGGAGATATTCCTGGTCAAGGTGTGGGAAACAAGAAGATCTAAAAGATGATGCAAGTTAAAACATGGATCTGACTAAGTATGGATAGATCAATGTGAATCAAGTGAAAAAACTCAACAAATGGTCAGACAAATAAATATGTGAGGAGAGTCATCGGAACAACGATCGTTGGTGTGAAAAAACAAGAAAATTGATGCAACATTTATGAAAGGAAAACAACAAACTGAAACAACACTTGTACAAGCTAGTATAATTTAAAACATGAGCAACCAAGAAGATAAACAAGTAAAACAACACTCATAGAAGAGAAACAACAAAAAGGGCTAGAAAAAGTGGCAAAAGACGACCAAAACATAACTCATCCAGAAAAGCAATGCAAACTCCACCAAAGGCTCCTTTATCTCCTTGGTAGTGATAGAGCTCGAAGAGTGAATGGAAAAATAATCTCTATAGGTTTATATTAAATATATTTGGACAAATTGGGGTTTATGACGTGCATGACTAAAATCAAGGAAAAAGTGACACTCAGCGAAAATTCCTAAAAATAGGGACAATGCCACCTTTGAGAAACTAATCATGAATCCCTATTTTCTAGGGATTTCTTTTTTTCTTTTTTCTTTTTCTCTTTTTTCATTTTCAGGAAACTTTCCATGTGCACTTCCAAGGAAGATTACAGAATTATGGGGAACTGGGCAACTTCCCGGCTCCGTGCACTTCGCAGTTTCTGAGCTCAAGGAATGGATTGTGTAGTTTGAGAGCATAGTGTTGGGCTTCCATCCATGAATGCACAGTTTTCAATCTCAAGGCTGAGTTTCCTGTCAGGATTGTGCAATTTCCATCATCCAGTCTAGCTTTCCCTCATGGATTGAACAGTTTCTAGAGGCAAGCTCGGAACTACTACATCATCAAGTCAGAAGGTTAGCTTGTGACTCAAAATATTAGATAAGTATGAAAACAAGAAAACACAAGAAAAACATAAATATATAAGTCTTAACCAGATCATGAGAACTTAATGACAGTAAAAGATAAGCTTGTGTAAATAGAGAGTAAGGCTCCAAAATAAAAGCATAGGAAAAATTTTGGAGGGTGGTTGTAGTAGCTACAACACTTGGGAACACACTGGTAGAACTCTAGCTCTCCATATGGGTCTTGTCTCATGCAAAACAGGTCTAAATTTTCAAGAAGTATTATTTAGTTCATCGAATACCATAGCTTCTTTACTTAGCTTGTGTTAAAGACATATTCCCTACCATTATCTTCATCGGGGGCACACTAAACCAAGCAAGGGCAGGCTAAGTTGTTTCAATTGGGGATGAGGAGTATATAGATATGCAAGTGAAAATAAATGCCAGAGCCTTATTTTTCATCTCGGGTATTGTTCCACTACTAGATGGCCTTGACAGTACCCTGGTGGAGTCACTTTAGGAACAAAAAATTGCTCTGCTACTAGCGAGCCTCAACAGTACCCTGGTAGATTTTCTTGCTTCACCTCTTTATGGAGGAAGTCTTTCTCTTCTTTCTCCTTTATTTTATTTTTTTCATTTTTTTCAAGGAATTATTCATAGGAACTTATTGATTTAACGAGGCAAAAAGGGATCCTAACTTAATGAGAATAGAATAGGTTGTCCCTCCAAAGAAGAATAATTATATATATACGTCTGACACGCTTGTTAAGGTTTTCCTCCCCTCCTTACTCAACTTGACTTAGTTGACAAGGATTAACCAAAATAAAAGACCAATTAGAGTGGACAGTGCTAGATATAGGTTCAAGCATCATGATTCCACTATGGTTTTTTTTTAAATAATGTACTTTCCAACAGAGTATCCTTAACTAAAAGATGAAATATTCACACAAAGAGATGGATTAAATGTTTCCGGGAAAACTAGTGTCTATTCAGAGCTACTAGTCCCACTAAGACAAGTAGCTATCTTAGAAACAAACAATTCAAAGTAACTTGTATTTTCCTTTATAAGAGATAGATGAGAGAGAACCAAAGAGCACCAACCTTAGTCTTTCACTTGGCTCCTTGCTTGTTTCCTCCCTCCTTTGATAGGACTTTGCTACTCCTTCCTCACTTTTTCCGCTTCAAAGAACACCTGTAGAGTCAAAGCAACAAAATACCATCAAATCATAGAGACATATAACCATAAACAATGTATAATAAGATGTACATTAACCATACAAATGCATACACAAATACAAGATTCAGAAATATACAAGTATATGGAGGAAAACTCAAATAGCTTTATTGATAGAAGTAGTAGAAGAGAGGATTACAACCCAGCTGTCTGATCCAGCACCATCCTCCCAGCATGAAATCCCTCTTCACCTCATGAAAAGCTAGATTACCCAACAATACAATGTTTCATAGAGAAACCAACAACACTTCCTTACAAAATACAAAATTCCAGCCCCTAGATCTATAAGATGAGGGATCCATATAAAGATATTTGCAGGGGGGTGAGTCAGCTTCTGGGATTTTTATTACTGTCATTTCACTGATAGTTCTTGGTTCCACTTGGAGATTTCATGATCTCTTACTCATCCCTAGGCGAATTCAGAGAGGCAAGTGTCATATGAGCAGTTTCTAGAAGATTCTCTGAGTTTCCACCTAGCAAACTGTCTTTTCCATTTGTCTGCTCTCACTCGTCGTACCCTACAGAAGGGATTTTCAGTATGCATCGCAACCCTTGCATGTAATAGGTGAGATGCATTGCACCCTTAGCATGGAGCAGCCTGTATGGTCCAATTTTGACCAGTTCTGAGCAGTTTTTCAGGGAGAAGTTGTGGCAAATGATGTAAGTTGTCCTTGATCATTTAGGGTTTGAATCAACACTTTTAGGGGTTTGAGAGCCCTTGGTTTATGGGCATATGTGATTGGGGTTTCAATGCCCAAATATGTCTATAATAATAAACAAATAATGAAGTGTTGATAGTAGCAAAACTTCCTCGTGAAATTCACCATGCTTGCTTTAGAAACGAAACATGATCTCATGCTAAAGGTATTCTACTACTGAAAAGGAATAGAAAGATAGAAAAATGAGCATGACATAAATAAAATCAAAGAAAAACTAAACAAATAAACAAACAAACTACTCCTACACCTAAACTAATAGAGAATAGGCCACACCTATGTAAAATGATATTTCCAGCGTAACCATCGACACATTGGTTGGCCTACGTAAGTGAGGGAATTCATATCAAGAAATATATTTAGGCATAAAAATAAATAAAAAAGATATGGAAATACATAACAAAATGCTCGAAGTTTGATAATGAATGTAGAAAAGTATGAAAGAAAAGCACATGTGAAGCATTCTGCAGATGCACTACGATTTTCAGACACATTGCGACTCAAAAACATGAAAGAACAAACTTTCGAATTGCAAAACCAGGCGAACATGAAGAAGGAAAAAAACTTTCAATTTTCAACTGTGCTTGCCAGGTTTGACTCCAATGACTGAGTGATAGGATTGTGCAATGCATATGGAGGATGTGAGAATTGTGAGAGAGATTGATTTTCAATGTGTGCGGTAGAGTGATGAGAATCCTTGAAAGATACACCATTGTTCATATCAAAATTGGAACTGATCTCAAGGCTGTGCGAACTTGGCATAACCATGAACTCGAGTTGAAGTGCATTGACAACTTGTGAAAGTTACAAATCATTAGAATATAGGTCACTGAAGACCGGTGGCTTAGAAAAATCAACAACGGAAAAATCAGAATCATGATCAGGTGAATGAGTGAAAATATCATGACAACCATGATCAGAAAGTTCAATATCAAAAATAAAGGCATCCTCTTGATCTGAAAAATCATAAAGAAGGGAAGATTGAAAGAGAGAAATTTCACCCTATAATTCTTCAGAATAATGAGATGATAGGTTGGGGAGATTAAAAAGAGAATATTTTTCCTCTTCGCATTCGGATGAGAAACTAACATTCCACGAGGATAATGGGGGAGAGGTGCGGAAGGAGAAAAATCAACCTTCATCACATATTCTTGTTCAAATGTGAACTCCCACAAATAGTCATCGTAAATGATATAGCAAGTTTCTTGAAAAACTTCAACACCATCCAAAACTTGATCCTCATGAACATCAAAATAAAAATTCGAAATGGATTAGCACAACAACTTACAATATTGAGGATCAAAGGAACCAAAGGATGGAGAATGAGGAGATAACTTCATCGTAAATATGAGATTCATAGTGCAAACTTCATAAGAATTATAAGTGGGGTGGGAGAAAATGATGGTAAATCAATAGATGAATTATCAATTTCTCCCACCTCAACTCATGGAACTATAGCTCTTTGATTAGAAGGAAACATAGAGTTATAAAAACATGTCGGGGCTAACATATGGGAGGAATCCATTAATGAATGTGGAATGTTCAAACAGAATTCGTGGTTTGAGCTTGTCATCGGGCCCTCCTTCTAGCACCAAAATTGTTGATGGTGTTGGACCCACCAACATTCATATCTCCTTGATATGAAGTCCCAATTAGACTTCACATTGTTTGGTGTAGGAGTCCCATCTAGAATATGACCTGGTTGCTGAGGGAGTGGGTACTAATGATGTACCTTGGCTTCTCCATATCTGTTATAGACATATTTGGGCACTGCAACCCCAATCATATATGTCCATAAACCAAGGGCTTCTGAGTCCCAAAAAAGTGTTGCTTCATACCCTAAAGGAACAAGGTCAATTGATTACATCATCTCCCAAAAGTTCTCCATGGAAAACTGCTCAGAACTGATCAAAAATAGACCATACAGACTGCTCAGTGCTAAGGGTGCGATGCATCTCACTTGTCACATGCAAAAAGTGTGATGCATATTGGAAAAACCTTCTGTAGGGTGCAATGGGCGAGAGTAGACAAATGGAAGAGACAGTTTGCAAGGTGGATGATCATAGAATCTTCCTGAAACTTCTCCTATGACACTTGCCTCTCTGAATTCACCCAAGGATGAGTAAGAGGTCATGAATCTCCAAGTGGAATCAAGAACTATCAAAGAGAGGACACTAATCAAAATCCCAGAAGCTGAATCATCCCCCTGCAAACATCTATATATGTATCCCTCATCCCAGAGATCCAAAGGCTGGAATCTTGTATTTTGTAAGGAAGTGTTGTTGGTTTCCTGGTGGAACATCATAGTGTTGGGTGATCTAAGATTTTCATGAGGTGAAGAAGGGCTTTCATGCTGGGAGGATGATGTTGGGTCAAATCAATGGGTTTTAATCGTCTCTTCTACTCTTTCTATTAATAAAGTTATTCAACTTTTCCTCCACATTCTTGTATGTTTGATGATATATGCATTTGTGTGGTCAATATATATCTGGTCCTATATTGTTTATGATTGTAGATCTTTGTACTTCGATAGTATTATGCTGATTTGACTTTACAGGTGCTCTTTGAAGTAGGGTAAGTAAAGAAGGAGTGGCAAAGATCTGTCATAAGGGAGAGGAAACAAGCAAGGAACCAAGCGAAAGTCTGAGGTTGGTATTCTTTGCTTCCTTCTCATGTACTTCTCATAAAGGAAAGCAAAAGTAACTTTAGTTTGTTTGTTTCTAAGATAGCTACGCGTCTTAGTGGGACTAGAAGCTCTGAGTGGACACTATATTTCCCGATAACAAAATGGCAACCACACTGGAGAGCGAATAGCTTGTTTGCTTGTATATACTTGTTTTCTTTATAAACTACAGACGGAGCCTGAAGTTAAGCTAGCTAGCCTTAGAACTACTTTTGCTATGCAACTGCAAAGTAGATCAATGTTGCTTCAGTCTATCTCTGGGTTTTGTTTATAAATTGAACAATTGATTTGCAAGCATCCTAATTGCCCTATTGGTGGCTCAAGTAACCTCATTAGATCAGCCCCTGTGATTTTTATTTACTCACTATCATTAGCTCAGCCTAAATCCCTGAACTAAGCTGCAAACTATGACCAAAAACCAAGTTAAAGTCTCATCCCTGTACCATCGCACCTTCTCTTCTAGGAAATTTGGAGGCATCGTGTTAGCCTCCTGCTCATAGTAGGTATTCATCTTTCATGATCGACATTTCTACATACCAAATATTTCATACTTTGCATGCTGCAATGTTCCATATTTGCTACTGAGGCCAAAGAAGTGTCCATGAGAGTGTGCTAGTCTAAGTGCCTCTGCTATATTCCAATTTTGATGAGTTA